>JAODUG010025570.1:0-20214 GCA_027564795.1 Aphredoderus sayanus
ATTTAGTTTGATTTAGATATACCTCAGTAAATAAAAAAAAATTCTTGAATAACTATTAAATATAGCCAAATGAAGAACTGCAACTACAGTACAGTACACTTGTGTACTGTTACTTAAGACTTCAAGGTTGACTTTACAGTTTCACCACAGATACCGGTATCAATGTACATTTCATAGTGTAAGTGATTCCTCAAGTCGTGGCATGTCTACATGGCTTATATGCAAACTAACAGTCTGGGACAGACAGAGCAAAATAGACATCAGTGCCCACCATATGCTTCCATCTGAAGTTTTGAAATCCAAGTCCCGTTGAGAATCATATAAATTCATAGATCACGAACAAATGTTCTACTATGTACGACACATCTCGTAAGAGCATTGACATATTCGTCAACTTCAGTGATGGGGATGTCTCTGTAGCAACAACCTATCCATCTCTATCCAGCCGGGACGATAAGGGCTACTGTAAAATCAGCTACTGTACAGTAGCAAACAGTTATAAAGGATCTCGTAAAAGACATGTACTGTTACGCTGAAAATGAACTACTGTTACTGCTACAGTGGAGAAGCAGATACGAGATTCGAGTTTGAGACTTGCCGAGCAAGGATAAACAACAGACAATACAACAAATCCAATGTAACACACGATCAAGTATAAACAAAACAGATGGCTAAGTTAGCATGCTAAGCGACGTTAGTGGCTAACAGTAGCGTTAAATCTATGGACACTTGTCTGACGAATCAGACAGACAGACAGGACAGAAGACGGATCACCACACAAATAATCTGTATTAATCTAGTTATTTTATGTACAACAATTAAAAGTGTATTATAAAAGTAGTACACGGGAATAATGTTTATTCTTACTTCTGTATTATTGAGCTTTACGGGTCTCGTTATTCTTTGACTTTGTTCTTGGCAGTCGGTACTCGCGGCTTGTGTGTGCGCAGATGAGAGCGACACACACACCATAACGATTACCTTGCACGTTAGCCGTTAGCCAAACCGGACTTAGCTATGTTAGCTTATGTTAGCCGAGCTACTGTAATGTCGACAGAGGAAAAAAATAACTTCAGTCGCCGTCTTAATTTAATTAAATATTTAAAAGATTTGATTACAGCATGTGGTTAGATGCTTACACTTACCCGGTTTAGGAGCAGCTCGACCGGGTTCCCCTTGAGTTGTTCAATTGTTCCGATGTAGTATTTAGCTAGAAAGCTACACCAGTAATTCGATGAAAAAATCCCGGGGATCCCCTCTCCTCTGTCCGCTGCCACTCCGGCTGCCAGATAATGAGCCACTAACTCACATGCGGCGTCATGCTGCGTTCAGATCAACTCGGAACTAGGAAGTTTCATACTTTCCAAGTGCGACGCAAAATGTTGCGTTCAATGTCTTTGGGAAAGAGAACTTTAAATACTTGAACACATTCCATAGAGGATTTTCTGTTGTAGCCTAAACTAACGTAGTTCTGTGATCAATTAAAGGATTTCAGTAGTTCACGAGTTAGTTTTATGTTATTCAATTAGTTTGCTATAATGTGCAGAAATATTCAATTCAAAAGGCAACCTCTTTACTTTTCATTCTATAACCCTAATGGATAGCAATGAATGAGGGTATCATAAATCGTAAGGGAGGCTAATCAAATAATGTAAGACCAAAATAAAAATTAAGTTGCAAGGAGTCTCTTCATTTAGCCTTTATACTGAAACTCAGCCATGGCCACAAATTGTGCATGACAAGTATGTATTTTAACATCTGTTTTGCAGTTGCAGAGATCTAATAAGTCAGCTCACAACCAACACTATTGAATGTACATGTCACAGACCAAAGTGAACAGGAAGATGTACTGAAGTGTGTATGATAATCAGAAAACAAACTGTGCACGTGTAAATATGTGTTATCAAGAAACATAAAAAATCAGTTTCCCACAATCAGTGGGAAACAACGCCACAGTGTACCTGCACAGAGCATAAGAAAAACTGCCATAATGGTTTGTAATTATGGGAATCTTGGTCATGTGGGCAAAGAGGTTATGTAAACAGGACAGGAAATACTTTTCAAATGGTCCACACAATTCAGTGTGAAAAATGTTAAATATTTTTTTATTGTAAAACTGTTGAAAACAATGTAAGCAATAAAAACATAGTTGATAGAATATGGCCAGTACTCAAGATGTGTCTTTACAGAGTGCCTTAAATACCACACATTGAGTCTGATTCCTACATTGGATTGCTAAAAATACACACTTTACTAAATTGACTTTATAAAATGTCACTGTACAATAGAGGTTCAACAAGTGGCAAATCTATACAAACATATTATAAAGAAAATCATTTACCTAGAACTATTAGAGACTAAAATATTACAAAATAAATTCACCTTTGAATATCTGCATTTTATGAAGTTCCAAAACCTAACATGATAATTTGTCAAACTGAATATATAGAACCTAAAAAATATACACAAGATAAATCTGTATTTAAAAATGGGCACATGATGGGTTCTCACAGCAGCTAAATGTTAAAACAAAATATTTAAAACTTTACTCTGTAACTGATGACTCATCAACGACATCTTCTGGTCAATTAATAAACTGCACAAATTAAATCCTGTCCCAAATACATACTGCAGTTCATTGCCTATTTTGTATCACCAACAGTAAATATGTCAACCGTTTTTCTAAAAAACAAAACAAGTGACTTGCGAAGGAGTCAAAATCAGTAACTTATATGCACACTGAACACTTCCATTCATACAAAGAAAAGCCAAGCCGTAAAATAATTACGAACAGTTAAAAAAATATTAACATAAATAAATTAATTTCTTCTACATTACACACGCCTGTATTTTTAAATGACAAGAAACAAACCCCATCTTAACACTGAGCATGTACTTAATATTTTAGACAAAGGAGCCTTTGTTTAGGTTGCTGTATAACTCACCTTTAGTCAGTGAACATTTGTGGACACGAGAGGGTTGAATACATAAAAACAGTAGTGATAGGTTTAAGAACAATTAATAGCTGATCATTTTGGGAAGCAAATAAAGCCAGCTGACTCTTAAAGGTAAGTTAACTCATTTTAAATTACTCCAGATTTGGACCAAATAGGGCTTCTGGCAGCAGGTTATCCGGCCTCCATCTGTTCCATGTGGTGTTATGTACCATTCTAGTGTCACATGTGAGGCATAAGGGTTCTTCATAACAGGCTTGCCAAGCTGGTGGTGGGGCCATTCTGGGCTTGGATTTGGACAGGAGGGGAGCCATCAGTCCACTGTAACAGAGAAAAGGTACTGTACTATATATCAAATCACCATAATAGTGCACAGAGCCAGAAGCAAAAGAGTTACACAAAATGTACAATGTCCAGTAAAGCATGAGAAGAGGAGACAGAATAAACAATTAGTTAGTTATAATAAGCTGTCAGCTGTCCCACATACACTGATGAGGTTATGTTCAGGTAGGCTGCAGGCAGCAATGTGGTCTTGTAGCAATTGTTGTGAAAAGTTCTGGTGCATCTGAGCTGCTTCATGGGCATCCATTGTGTTTCCTAAGGCCTTATTCAAATCTTAAAAAAAAAAAAAAGGTGGAAAAATAAGATCAGTCCCAAAAACAAGCATTAAAGAAAATATACCAGATAACTAGACTGGCACACAGATGCATGCATGGTTACTTAAATGTGGCCAAGAATGAATGTTACAGACTATATGGCCACACTAAACAAAACTTCAGATTAGCTAGATAAATATGAGAATATGCGCCCAATTTAAATTATTCTCGGCAAAGAGATATAAATATGTGCACATCATAACACTGTCTGGTCCGTCTGAAATTGCGTGAAGATATATAATAACCAGAAAACATGGTGTTTTAAGTCCCTCAAATTGGCCCAGAACGATGGCTCTGGAACCACATATTCAGAAACCATTTGCTTTTAAAACAGAAGGGAAGTGCCAACTTGGTTCTGGGCCAAAATTTTCATCCTGCTGGAGAGGTAGTACAAAATGTCAGCACAGGAGCTATTGGAGTGGAGCTTGCAGCTCTCAAGGTGATTTTGATGAGTAACTTTATTATCAGTTAGAGAGCAAGACTGCTGACACAACTTGTATTGTGATGTGCCAGTCTCATCTTCATTTTAGACGCTTACAATGACACAATTGTCTATACATAACACAAGATACAAGCTGATCTTCATATATAGATAAAATGTAGCTCTGTTCACGGGATATAGTACAGAACAGGCAAAGCAGATTTTTGGCAAAGCCAATTTTAACACCAACTAGCTACTTTAATAACTACTGGGAATATAAAAAAAATAAACATTTAAGACCAAAGTAAATATTGTACTTAAAATCAGGAAGTGGTCCAGCGCTACCAGTTGCACACATACAGGCATGCCTACCAATTTGCATAGTATTTCTATTGCCATTTCCGTGTTGTGAAAATGGGCCTTATATGTATAATAACATAGTGCAATAGTGCCATCATGGTGCCTCAACTAATTTGAATTTGCTCAACCATTAAAACTGACAGAATACTGGCAAACATCCAGTTTGGATGTAAACATTTCAGACAGATGCAAAGACAGGCTCATTATATTAGCCCAGATCTCATAAAAACAGGCGTTTCGTACCTTTTAATAATGCAGATGACCAGAGCTGGACCGACATGTCAGGAATCTTGCTTGCCAACTGCATGGCTGGTACAACCATGTTGTTGCTTTCCTGAATATTAACATTTTATCATTAACAAAAATGGTTATAAACATTTTTTTCTGATGAGAAATGCTATTCAGGTCAATTAGCCATTTTCAAAAGCTCCAAACCCATTTCCTATGTGTATTAATTTTAAGTGAATGTATACTGTAAGTATATAAACTTACTCTGTGATTTCCCAGTACATAGAAGATATGACCTAGAAGAACTAGAGAGCAAGCAGTAAGTCTGTTCAGGTCCTCAGCATTTGACATCTTCAGGGTTTCCCTTAAAAAACGTCTGCAATAGGAACATGCATAAAAAAAAAAAAAATTGTAGGCATCTGAAAAAAATGTATGTAAATGTCCGAATAAGGCAAAGGATTTGTTCATACTTTGCTTCATTGTAGCGCCCTTGGAAGAAGGATAGGAGACCCCTGATATAGAAGGCTGCAGCACGGAGACAGTGGGAGCTGTAAGGTAAACAAAGAAATCAAAATATGATTTTGTTTTTATATTTAGTTTTACATTTAATCTGCATCAACACTACAGAGCATAAGGGCCACAATAATAACAAACATTTTTTTTTTTTAGAAACACCCAATGATATTACACTAAGAAACCAAAACTGCAGTTTAATAGGCTGAATAAATATGTTCGTTTACATCACAATTTCTACACAATTTATCTATTTGATATGTTTATCTGGTTGTTACCTGACTGGAAAGTTGTGGTCTGGATTTATTCTCTCCAGAAGACTGTATAGCTGCAGATAAAGAAATGAGAAATTAAGTTAAAACGTGCTTGCGTCTTTTATGAATGACATTACAGTAAGACACGATCTTTGAGAAACAAGGTAATAATTGAACTTGTGTGACTGTATAAATAGACTAACCTCCTGGTGACGGTTTCCTTCCCTGATATAGACACTGGCCAAGTTGGTCACGATAAATGTCCACAGTTCTTGATGAGTGGTAAGCTAAAATACAACCATGCCACAAAATAGGTTTTTGTAAATCTGAGAGAAAGTGCACATGGACAAATTGACCCATAAGACACTCACCCGTAAAGCTGTGGTAAATTGTGCCTCAGCATTATCCATGCAGTTCACGGAAATGCAATACAGACCCTGGGAAAGAGGGGGAGTGGAAAACAGATATTTAGAGTAGAAAATAGACAAACTCAGCTGCAGGCAGTTTGGCCAGCGGGCAGTGTTGTGGTAGGGAATTATTTTGTGTTGCCCCATCCAGCAAGGCTGATTGAGTCCAGCCGTACTAGGCTGATTGAGTCCAGCCGTGTGGTTGTTTGTGTGGTCATGCCAACACATGAAAAGGAAATTACTGAAAACATTATAATCTTCTACCTCTTTTCCCTGTCCCTCAGCCAGTAATCTGTTAGCATTATGACTACCGTCAAAAAGTGAAAAAAATCCTTGTTTACGCCCATTTGTAACTTACACACCTGTGATCTATAAATCTAAAATTACCTTAAAATTGATGGCATGAGCATGCCTCACAATCAGCATTTTCCCCTTACATAATGCTAGCACAAATGAGGGTTTAGTCGGGGAATAGCCATGGATCAAGAGAGAAAAGCAAACAAAAAGACGAGAAGATTGTCAACAGGCAACATGTAATCTTCGGTGGGATAACAAACAAAGCCAAACAGGAAGCTTGGGAGTGTGTCGCCGCTGCAGTGAATGAGGTGGTGCTGCAAGACAGAACTGTGGCTGATCTGAAAAAGAAATGAGCATTATGCGTCCCTAACTGCAAACCCCATAAATAACCAGCAGTCTAGACTTTGTGTAGAAGAGGATTTACACATAAAAGTTAGGTTTTATACAAAGTATTTATACATGGTTTTCTGCGCAAGTCATACATAAGTTCATAACTGATTGCAAGTCCATTTGATCAATGATGTCCCTCGTGTTAGAAAAAAAAAAAAAGAAGAGAAGAGAAAAAGACAGACAACATGCTCCTATTGAGCCAAAACAAATCTTTAAAACCACTTTGCTGCATGCACAATAATAGAGCAAAAATACTCACTAATAACGTATGGAGCTGGGCAGCATGGTTGGTGAATAGCCTAGGGGACTGGTGGCACAGCTGACACACCTGGGAGATCTGATTATTAGAGGAGATAAAGGACATGTTCAATGTTTATAATCACATGCTGTCCCTTTTAGAATGCTTTTTGAAAAGTTGGACCAAAGAAAATAGTACTTCCAAGGTTCCTGGACATAGCATATTTATAATAGTGTATAAACAATTCATTACTCTTCCTGCAATACCTGGATAGTGAATTTTACAATCTGAATTTCTCAACCTGAATTTGTAAGGATGAATATTACCTACTGAATTATAAAGCTGGTGATGTTTTTACAACAAAATTCAGCAACAGAAATATTCATGCATGTTTTATTTTCAATTTGTCAAATAGCTTTTTATTCAAGTTACATAACTCAACAATTCAATTTGCACTGAGGACATTTGGCACTATTATGCTTCATACATATAGCTACAACTTTCTTGCATGACTAAATGTCAAATATCACAACAACATAAGCATATACAAATGGTGCAATGAGTATTTGTGTACCTCTTGTAATGCAGTGGCCTTGTGACCAGTGACAAGCCTACACATGATTATGTGCTCCAGAAGAATTACTTGGAAAGTAGAGAGGATGGGGCTGCAGTCCAACACTAGAATCAAACATGTCACAAGTTAAAAGCAGCGGCCCATATTTGACCGTATTCCACTCATGTTAACTCCTTTGTGGCACAGAAAAATGCCTGAAGGCAACTTACTTTTTAGTTTCTCAAGCTGCATTAGAGCTTTGTCTGTGTACTTCTGGGCCTTCTCCAAATACCCCGCTTGCATAGAGTGCATGACTGTCACCTATGTAATAGCCAAAACAAGGTTTAGCTTGTATAGTGTAGTTCGTAATGCTGCAGAATGCGAACATATATATTTTGAAAAATGACCAAAAGGTTGGAAATCTCATGTTTGGAAAATGGACTTCAACAATTTCCATAAAGATCACTGAGCAAGGCATTAAGTAATAGCGCTTTCCCAGTGCATGGTACCAGCTCGACTCAACTCACCTTGCCTCTACTCACTTTTGGAGCTTTTACATTTCATAGTGCCAGTGCAACACGATTCTACTTGACTTGCCATTTATTCTTTTTCATTGAGCAAAAGTTTGGATAGGTTGCTTAGTTGAGGGTCCAAGCGAGCTGAGGCAATACCAAAATGCGACAAAAAAAAAAAATGCATATTGCTGATTGGATTGAATCATCACTGTGTTATTGTGCGACATAGACATATACTCAGTCTATACGCAGTCATACTGCAAGTTACTAAAGCAGCCGCAACATTTTATTTACTTATTATTAAATGGAAACAAGAAAAACCACGCCGTGATCAACTGAGGAGGTGCAGTCTAGCTCTGGCTAGTTATCTAGCCAGAGCTGGACTGGGCAATTTGTGGTAAATTGAAGGTCAACAAAAATGTCTCTGAAACGTTGGCTGCACACAGCTATCAAAAGACATTCCAAGAGTGTAGGAAAAAAAATGACTGCCAATCTACCATAGGAGTGGCTCAAACAGCGCATTATCTGCAATGGTAACGAAGTAAGCTGAAGCGAGTCGAGCCGATACTATGCAGTGGAAAACCTCCCAAAGAGAGTAGAGTTGAGCCAAGGTGAGTATATTCAAGCTGGTATCATGCAGTGAAAAAGCCCCATAAATGGTTCATATAACGTGATGTGTGATGGCGGTGCATTCTGATAAATGTGTGTAGACGTTTTAATGGGGCAGAAAGCGTCATTACCAAGTACACGAGGACACACATGTGCTCTTTGGGCAGCCAGTGAAACAGGTCTGCTGGATTGGTAGGCAGGATCTCATCGTCATGGAGTGTCGAAATTGTCTGGATGCATTGCTGCAATTGCTTCAGACATGGCTTCACGCTCTTCACCTAAAAAACATTGAATAAAAAAATGCGCCTCAGATGTGTCCATATCTCCTTAGTTTTGCCTTTGTATAATACTGAAATGGGTTCATTTGATTAAGCTATAGTAATACTGCTATACTGTCAACAACTACTGTAAGCGTTTTTGTAAAACAATTCAAAACTACTGTTATATTATATTACTATACTATTGTAGGCCTCATCCCAGCTTATTATGGGCTTACTTGTCCAGCATCCAAGTAGTGGGTAACCTGCAGGACCAGGAAAAAGACCCTGAGGGACTCCTTTTGGATGGGGTTTCCCTGCCAGTTCTCCACAATAGTCCCACACAGGGTTAACAGAGGATGAACCTCCCCCAGCTTCCTCTCCATTAGCAGCAACTGGGCACAGGAAACCATCCCAAGCTTGTCAGAATGTGAAGTTATCCAGGTGCGTGTATGTGTGCGTATATATAGAGTAGGCCAAAAGTTTGGACACACCTTTCCATTCAATTTAATGGGTTTGTGTGTGTGTGCGTGTGTGTATGTATGCATGTATGTATATACATACATACATACATACAACGATGGGCCTGCACCAGTGACTCTCGCAACATTATTTGAGTAGTTTGGAAACAAGTGACGGCTGCAATGGAGCCACAAAGTCAGTTTTAGTTGCTGACTAGGTGTCCCGGCCAGAGAGATTGCAAAAGTGCACCCAATGTGTGTGACAGTAAAATAACAAGATTGTTGGTGTAAGCCTGGCTTACAAATATTTATGTTTATTTCTACATGTTACATGTTCAATCTCCATGATGTATTAATCATAGAAGATTAATATGTATATATATAACATAACCTTTCGTTATCCACAAAGAAAACATAATAATTAAGGGTCTTACCATGCCTTTGCTTAGGAGAAATAATGCCCTGTTGAGAAAAAAAAAATAAGCATGTTTCAAAATAAACGCACATTTGTAAACAAGTTCTGATCAGCAAACTACACATTTAAAAAGACACAATGTCAGCTAAACACAACCTCTGCCTAAAACAAACGCACTATTAGCAAATGTACCTGGTGTATTCAGAGCCCACCACTCTGGCATACTCGGCGCCAACCCCCAACAAGTCACAGGCTGACACCAAATCTTTCTCCAGCGTATGAAGTTGCTGAAGGGGCAAAGTTGCTTGAATCTTAAGTGACCTTAAGAATATTGACATTATAGGTTTGTGGCATTGCAAGAGTGTTAACGTTCTACTTTGACACTAATACATACCGCTAACTGGAACAGCAGCCTGCAGTGCCAATACGGTGTTTGCTGTGAAATCTGAATGGCCTTGCGCAGTAAAGGCTTTGCAGAATCCACCAAGTTCTGCAATTCACATAGTAATATGTTACACCTATCCACAGTTTAAATTAAGAATAATTTAAATGCAACAAGCCAAGTCGAAAAACAATAGTCTATATTGCACCACGAGTACACCGCGCGTATACTGTAATGCAAACTAATGATTTACCTGTTGGCAGAAGAGTTCTGACAAAATACTTGCAGCCTCGAATTTCACATCTTCAAACTGAGGAAGTTGTTGAGATATTAACCACTAGATATAAACCAAAAGCACAATATTAATATTAGTGGTGTAACAATACATCATTTTTACCCAACTATTTAAATGACCAGAAAAACAGTAAACAGCGACTGCACATTAACTGAAACAACTAACAATTTGATAGATACGTCATTATGCTATCGCCTTTGAACAATAAACGTAAGTTCCATAGAGCATACGTTAAATACATGTTTGCATATATAGAATAAACTGTCCGTGGCCTATGCTAGCCCTGTTCTGCTCCATCCCCGCTCTTTCCCAACGCCACTCTCCCTCACCGCTTTATCCAGGTGGCTGAGAGCTAGCTCGCTGTTCTTCGTATGATGATAGAGAACCGAACCGAGTTGAAGATGCGTTCTGGCCTCAATCCTTTGTGGAGGCTTGAACTGGAAAACGGCTTGCAGACAGTGCACACATAGTCGGATTTTAGGCGGACTCGAGGTTCGAAAATGTTCCGCAAAGCCAAGAAGGGCGAGGTACCAAGGTTCTGGGGCCTCTACATTTGACGCCATTTTCCCGACAACAACAACAAGTTTTCAGCGGTGACTAGCACCATGGGTTGCCAGGTTCGTGGGCTATTTTGCTAAACAAAAATGTTACAACGCCCCAGATGTGGTGGTTGTGATTTTACAACAGTTTAATTTGAATGCAATTGCTCAGGTGTCGAGATTGTGTATATCCATGAAGCTGTGTAACCTATTATCATTTATCTGTATGATTATTTTATTTCCCATATTTTCAGATTTGGGGTTGGGTTAAGTTTTACCTACTGTATAGGCCACCTGAAATAAAATATCACTACTGTACTGTAGTTCTGAACGTAGCTAACTTATTGCATGCCTTTTTGCATGCCTTATTGTCCCAGACAAAGCTGTACCGGTACTCTCCAACAACTCCATTATGTACGCGGTGTACAGGCTACAATGTCCCAAGGTAGTATAATACAGATTATCCAACAGTTGGTCTGGCCATAATAAACCACAGCCTGGCAACCCGATGTTATGGCTATTCACGCGAGATTCCGTTTAAGCTGTTGGGTATTGTAGTCTCAAAAACATTGTCCAAATGTCCAAAATGTCATAAACCTCAAAGTCCTGATAATCTCGCTGACAAGACTAGCAGATACATTAAGAATGTTCACGTATGCATTGTCTAAAAATAAACCACATTCTCTGTCATTGATGGCAGCTGTCTCTTTCACCGCCTTCAAAATAAAACGTCAACAACGTTTGCGTGATAGACGTGCAGATGAACGTGTAACGTGTAACGTGTAACGAGATAACAGTGTTTGACCAGCCTTCAGCAAACAAACAAGAAATACGTGCAAGGAGTTTGGATTGACCAATATAGTTGACATGTAACCACACGAGGATTCAATCGCCTGGCTGTATCTTTCCGAGTACAGTAACTATAGGGATGCGTATCTGACGAATTGAATTTGCAGTTGAAAGGCCTGTTGTTTATAATCGTGAATATAGTTTCGATGCAGACATTTTCTTAGGTAAAGTAAATGGACGATATCGTTTTGATATAGGCAAAAATAACTGCTTCTTATCATGTTAATATGTTTGATTTGTTTACTGTGACAGGACGCTATATAAGACACATCATTTTACTTCTTAGAAGTTATTATTTTTCTAATGGAATAATATCTCTCTTTCTGCAGTTTCTGTGTTTGGCTGACTGATCTGCCTGAGTGGTACATAGTCAAGGGCATGGCCCATCGTGTTGTTCAGGAACACAAGAGAGCACTACCAGTAGCCCAGGCCACAGTGCTGTCCCTGCCACCATCTAGCCAAACAAAAGTGAGTATCGTGACGTCTTGACGAGTTTCATCTTCCAAATATGCATAATAACTAGTTGACAACTAGGTTTATAATAGT
Source organism: Aphredoderus sayanus (assembly GCA_027564795.1). Lineage (NCBI taxonomy): Eukaryota > Metazoa > Chordata > Actinopteri > Percopsiformes > Aphredoderidae > Aphredoderus > Aphredoderus sayanus. The sequence continues at coordinate 12,140 of JAODUG010025570.1, forward strand.
TTTGTTAAAATATGTCTTAAAACATTTTGAGGTTTAAACTACAAGTAGCCACAATACTTGACCACATACATTGGTGAGTTTTGTTCTGCATCTATAATTGTCACCATATTGTGATGTAAAGATTTCTAACTGATCTTTTGTGTAATCAATAAACGCCATATTAATAAACATATAGGCCTACATAGGTTGTACTGCAATTCCAAATGTATTTCTCTACAACACATGCACTGCACAATAAAGCACAATAGTTTTCTTATCAGCTAATGCAATGGGCTGTTGACTCTTCCATACACTCACTAATATCAACACACATTTTGTTGTTTTCTGTCTATTCTTATGTCACAGCCTTATGTCAAACGCTAAACAACATGTGTTAACTCTGCTGACTCATGCCTAGGGTATAGCTTTGTTTGATCAGCATATGATTGTTTTACTGACTGAGTCAATGCCATATAGCCTAAATATTGTTGTATGCAAAGTAGGTGAATATTTTACAGTATCTACTCAACGGCAGGTCAGGTTACATTGGCCGCACACCAAGAGCTTGTAATAGTAACAACCAACATTCTATATTGTCCCAAGCACATCACGAGAACTACTACCAACTGTTTCCATTCGAGCTCTGACATATTAAAATGTTATATTGTTTCTGACCGATTTTTGTAGTTGTTGTTTATAACATGCCTCATCCTTTCAAATGTCAAAGCTTTTGAGTTTCCTCTACCTTTTTAAATATCTGTTCACACGCGTTTTTCAAGTTATTAGTCTCAATAAACATTTGTGTACTGGTATATGAAATATTTGCTGAAACTTGATTTATATGTTTGCATGTGTCAATGTTTGTGCCTCTCTGTGCATGTTAAAGCAGGACTTTAGGCAGAGATGGATTGTGCTGGATTCCCTGCTGTGTGGTGCTTGTGCAGGGGCTGTGGCCAAAACAGTTATCGCTCCTTTGGATAGAACCAAGATCATCTTCCAAGGTATGTATGGTCTCAGCTGACCTCTGCCCTCCTTTCTTATTTTGGTTTATTCAGTTATTGCATAAGCTCTATCCATTTTAAGAGATAGTGTTTTATGCACCCTGTTTTTCACTAATTGCTAATCCTCTTGGTACATGTTTAGCCCACGTAGGAACACAATGTGTTCTAACATGCTGTTTCTTGTATTTCCTTCTCTGCCACAGTGTCGTCAACCAGATTCTCAGCAAAAGTGAGTTCACTTATCTATCCTATAAGAATATGGTCGGCTGGTAAATACAAAATAAGTATCTTTGCACTCTGTTGTGGTACAGTAGTAAAGAAGATACCCATAACATTAAAGACATACTGTATATTACTACCTCACACAATCATTAACTGACTCATTTACCTTTACTCACATATTCAAGTCAGTGAGCAAGTTGTATAAAGGTGGTTTATGGTGTTGTCATTATAGTCTATATAGTCTATCAAATTGTTTTAGCTACACATTTCTGTGCTGTTTTTAGGAGGCTTTCCGGGTCATCCGTTGTACATACATGAAGGATGGATTTCTTAGTCTGTGGAGGGGCAACTCTGCCACCATGGTTCGGGTCATACCCTATGCAGCCCTCCAGTTCTGCTCCCATGAACAGTACAAGCGATTGCTGGGGAACTATTATGGCTTTCAGGGAAAGTGAGTATGCAACAAAACATACAGGTCGGCATTTCTAGTAGAAGGCTAACACTAAATGAATACTTTTTGTAACTTTACTGTGTTAATCTGTCTAACTATAATGCTTGTCATGTAATTTGATATAGGGAATGTATTTTATAGACACATTTAACAGTCCAGTATTCACACTGGAGAGCTAAACGAAATGCTCCACCCTGCCCTCTCTTTCCCTCAAAATTACTCAGTTCAGGCCTTTCCTGTTGGACAAGCAAAGTAATATGCATGCTTGAGAATCTGTGTGAGCAAGTAAAGTGAACATGTGCTGTGTGCTAAAATGATGTCTGTGCTTTGTCCAGAGCTCTGCCCCCATTACAGCGTTTCATTGCTGGTTCAATGGCTGGGACCACAGCAGTTATGCTCACCTATCCTTTAGACATGGTGCGAGCCAGGATGGCCGTCACCGCTAGAGAAATGTAAGTATTAAAACCCTTATGAATCTGTAGTGGTACCAGAGATGTGAGGTCACACCTCTCTGTTGATGCTAACAGTACAGCATTCTGCTGCACAGAATGTGTGCACAGGTTTACTGTTACTACTAGGATTCTTTGGTCAGTAACACCTGAGGGCCTTGTTCATTACAGGTATAGCAACATTATGCATGTGTTCGTGAGGATCTCCCAGGAGGAGGGCGTGAAGACCCTTTACAGAGGATTTACCCCCACCCTTCTAGGAGTTATTCCATATGCAGGGATCACATTCTTCACCTACGAGACTCTCAAAAAACTACACGCAGGTATTGACCGCACATGACGAGCATCATGTGTTTTTTTTTCAAATGTTCAGTTTGTGTTTTAAGGGATATTCATCCCTTTTGTTAGAGTGGTTATTTAGTGGATGCTTTTATCCAGTGTGAATAACAATGAGTACAATTACAAGTAGAAGATAGTGGTAAGGCATTTGCTCACCGATGCTTACAGATCAGGTCAATTCCGGGGCTCAGTTTCATTCTCTCAATTCAAAATAATTTTGAACTCTGGTCAATCGGCATCATGGTGTCTTCTTCAGTTGGTGCAGACAGAAAGTGCCTGTGTTTGGAAAATTGTCTCCTTGGCTTTTCTTGTAATTGGTTGAATGTAGTCCAATTATCTGCTTGCATCTGTCAAAATTCCCACCAATCATTTGTTGTTCTGATAAGTTGATGGTGCTCCAGTTGATTGATACCTATGTCACACTCCACTTTGAGTGGAGCGCGTGCAATATTAGGATGGTCTCACCAGGTATAACATCTGCACCTCGAATCCTGGCTGTTTCAAACAAAGTCCCGGCGATGACGTGACTGCTTGTATCTGCTTGGTTTATTTATTTTTTTGTCCTGCCCCGTGACCCTCACCGCTGAGCTGAGGTGAGGGGCCCCAACCTCCACCGTTGAACTTTGAACCTGTCCAGTTCACTTCAGTCATGAAGATTGTGGCTGTACGCTTTGTATTTGTTACATAACTGAGACAATTAAAGGTCAAAAGTCAATGGGTCTGAATTTTGTATTTCTGAGGATTCATCTAAAGGTCACCACTGATACCATTTATGGTAGTATATTCTGTTGGGTCATAATTTGTAAACACACTTTTACTTCTCTTTAGAAAAGACAGACCGATCACAGCCACACCCACATGAGCGCCTGGCCTTTGGAGCGTGCGCAGGCCTGATTGGCCAGTCGGCTTCCTACCCCCTGGATGTGGTCCGCCGGCGGATGCAGACAGCTGGGGTTACTGGCTCATCTTGCAGCACAATTTTGAGCACCATGTGTGAAATCGTAACACGGGAGGGAGTAATACACGGACTGTACAAAGGCCTCAGCATGAATTGGGTTAAAGGACCTGTCGCTGTCGGGGTGAGCTTCACCACATTTGACCTCACTCACAGTCTGCTGCACAAATTGCACCAAATGGGCTACTTCACCCATTAAGTCAGCAGGGGGCAGCAGAGAACAATAAAATATACTGCTGTTGTCAGTGGGTCTCAGTCTCGGAGAGCCTGAGAATGAATGGCAATAATGAACAGGCCCTCTACACAGTGCACTGCAGCATTCACCTGAAAGAAGCTTCCATTGCAGGAGTTGTGGAGCTATAAACACACACACACACACACACACACACACACACACACACACTTACAGCCTTCACTTGTCATTAGTATACAATGTCAGTCGTGTGTAAGAACAAATGGTGGTATCAGGTTTGGAAATGTGTCACTACTATAGTATACCGTTTCAATTGACCTTGGAGGAATTGTGCATGTATACACTTGTGCTTTTAAGTCACTCCATTATCAGCTGAGAGATAGTATTGAGAATAAGTGTATAAGTAAGTTGTATTGCTTTCTTTCTCTTAAAAAAACGTATTGTTTTTACTTCAATCAGATGATACCACCTTCATTATTACTTATTATTATTATTATTATTATTATTATTATTATTATTAATTTAGCAAAAGTATTTGACATTACACGAAGCACCTTTTTAAGAGCTTGTTACAGGGATCAGACTGAGAACAGTGACCTTAATGTAATTTGAGGAATAAACATAACTGCAATTTCACTGTGAAGCACTGGTGTTGTTCCTAATGTCCTACATGGAAAATAAATATATACATTTCTTACTTTGCACATAGGAAATCTTTTGCCATTTGGCAGTGCATTTGCTTGATTTGCTTGTCTTCAAATCATCTATATATAACAAAGCCTTTACCTATGGTGTATCAGAATACTATGTAAAATAATCAAATGTTCATTTATCGAACTAAATGTCAAATGCACTATTTCTGAAGTGCATTTAAAGAGCATTTGTCTTTCTTGCCATAATAAAGATGCTATGCTCAGCAATTATTCTGTTTGTCCACTTGAGGGAGGCATGTAACAGGCAATACCACACGCAAACCAGCCTTGCCAGTTGGATTAAAAAATACGATATTTTACAACTAATACTACTAAGTATGTGTTTGTGTGCTATTTGTGGACCATTAAATGGCATTGGGAAGATTTCACTATGTAACAAGAATGCAAGTACAAAACATACACAATTGGGGTAATTCTTTTAACCTGTTTCAGTAGGTGGCAGCAGTTTGCAACTGTTTCAGTATTATTCCCTGTGTAACCAGAACCATTGTTATAGTTACCTGGATGGCTGTGATTACCCAATGGCCTGAACTTGACCCCCAATCATTAGTGACAAGCCTATTACAACATTAATATAAAAATCTAACGTTTTCAGTGGGTTTTTTTTATCACATCAACACCATCATATTAACATGAAAGAAATCTGTATCTGTGTCCTTGTATGTTGTAGAGTCACATAGAAACATATTTCAATATAGAAGCAATTCAATTAAATAATGCAGGTTGACTTGAGATATTTATTTTTGTATTGGACTCAAACTGCAGAACTTATTGTACACGGTGCTGAATAATTTCCCAAAAGATTTATATAATGCATATAATACAATACCAGACACAATCTTTCATATAATCCTATAAACCATAAAAATCGTACAAACCATAAATATATAAAATGTGAGTATTGTTTCACATCTGGCGACTGCTGTAGATCTTTTCATAATATTGGACGGGGGAAGAAGAGGTGTAAACAGCATATTGGCCAGACTACATTAGGTACAGATCTGTGTGTGTGTGTTTTCTAACTGTAATTCTGTGCTGCCTGCAATGCATGAGCACCACTCATTCCTAACAGGAGGTGAGTGTGACCTGGCCCACCCCACCCAACCCTTGCCTTCACCAGGGCCCATCAGCACATCCACGACGGAGCGCTCCGTCCCAATACCGTCCCTCCATCCTTCCTTTTCTCCATCCGTCCTTATCTCCCTCCGTGACCTTGACTGTGAGTTGTGGGATGCCCTGCTGGCCCACCGCGTGCAGCCACCCAGCCCGGTGTTGTGACAATGGAAGCGGCACCTCTGCACAGGCGATGGCACGGATGGCGGCACAGAAGCAGGAGGAGGAGGAGGAGGAGGAGAGCACGCTTCTTAAAGGCATGGTTGCCATTGGTAACCTGCTTTTGTTGCCAAGGAAGGAGAGTGACGCATTTGCATGTATTCAAATTGTGCATGAATAATTCACTTTGGAGCCCCTGCTGGAAGACTGGCAGACAATAGCCACTTCCACACGCTAACACAGACCCATGCCGCATTGCCGACATAACACACACGGACAGTCAAATCTCCTTTGTGCTGTGTGGGAAAGGTGAGAAGGTTATACTGGGAGGTTCACGTTAAATAATGAGACTAATTTAGACAGTCATGAAGTCACTGTTCTTGTTTCTTCCTCGTTCTCTGCTCTCCAGCTTAAAAATACTGTAGACGTCCACTTCAGAATACAGACGTATAACTAAGCAAATACAGTTCTAAGCTTGGGTTAGAGTTTAAATGATGCATCTCACATCATATGGCTTAGCAGGGGATGCACATACACACGTGTGAACAGACAAGCGGTGCCAGGAACACTGGATCGGCTCTTTTTTACCGTCCCTGATTGTCGGCCAGCTTCAGCATCACAGGCACCTGCTTCCACAGCAGCTTTCAGAAGTATTAAAATGCCTTGAGTGACATTACTGCTAACACAAACGGCCCTGTAAATGTTAACCTGTAAAATGCCTCTAATAGTAGAGGGTAGTAGAAAATGGGAAAAATATTAAATCAAACTTGTGACAATTCAATTCACATTCAGGGGCGACTGTATAATCCAGGCATGCATGCATGCAGGCAGGATAATATTTTCAAATGCCGGGGACATCGTCCTTTCGTAGCCAATCCCTACAACACCCCTCTCCATTGCTCAGTCTTGTTAATTTTATAAGATCCAGCATATTGCCACTTATCGGCGGGCAATGCTGTAAAAGCTTGGGGGTCACTGCATTACTGAGCTGCTGGGCCCCTCTCTTCCATTAGAGGGAGTGTTCAGGCCGTACTAAGCTTCACTCAATCAAACACTGCTCCAAACGGCTGCTCAAAGTGCAGATCAGATGAAGGAGTACACACATACACATACAAACACACAAATGGCAACCCCCCACTCTATGCTTGTGAAACATAGTGCACATAAATTTGAGCGCATAAATCCGGTCTGCATTGGGTACACACACACACACATGCAGTATACGCTTGTTAGCTGCACACTTCACACTGGAATGATAGAGCAGACTTATTAGCATAGTGTGTATGCAATAAAAGAGAGTAAATGCATATTTGTATGCGCTAGTCACGCGCCTGACATTTTCACCATTTGACATTTCAACAGATTCCACGCTAAATGAGAAGTAGACTCACAATCTGCATCAGGTGAGACAGAGCTGTGCACTGGGGTCTAGTACAAGTGTAAAATAGCAGGTGAGACTCATTTAATAGAGTGCCCAAAATAGACATTTTAAATAGAAATGACGTTGGTCCCAACTTGCCATTTTGGAATGCAGTTAAATGTAGGGTTGACATTCATTTTGCAATCAGTTTCAAATTGAGGCCAGTTTGTGGGACTGTCTCAGGTTAGGGCCAAGTCAAGGTCATCGGAAGTTCAAGAAGCTCTTTATTTCACAGATGGCATAACGAATTTGCATTCTTTCTGACATACGGGAATGTGATGTTATTAATAATATATTATCATAATACAAAACTCTGTATTTAAAAATATGTGTGAAATGTTTTCAATTGGAATGTTCAGGGTAAAATATTTTGGCCCATAAATCTATGTTTTTGAGGGAGAACCCCACCCCACTGCTATTATGTGATCACTTAAGCTTAGCTTCAGTGAACCCAGGCCCATTTATAAACATGTATGTATTTTTCTTAGAGGAGGCATGGCTGATATGTGTGGGTGGGGTTTGAGGGGCTCTGACAGACTTTACATGAGAATGGCTGGGGTCCTGTGAACCTTTTGCTCCCTGTGTCCACGTTCAATAGCTTGCTGCTGTTAGCATTACAAACTAGACTGCAAGTTTGTGGACTTTCTATAAACATACCGCCCCCTCCCCCCACCCGCCTCTTCAGCCTTCATCTTGCTATGCTTACCCTGAGTCCAGTTTTGATTAGGTGGCTGGTGGCCACCAAGTTCAAGGGGCCAGTGAAGTGACCTCTGCATAGTACACGGTACTGCATAAACATGCATACACATTACACATGTGTATGCAGTGCAGTGTACAAATGTGGGAGTTGTAGAATAACAAAAATCCCACCACAATTTCTCTTGATTGAAGATTTCCACTAATTTCACTAATTTCTGGATGCCTTATTCATGACTTACTGTTTTTGGTAGAATGTGGAAACAGCATTACTTACAGACTTTGGATATTGTGTGTGTGTGTGTGTGTGTGTGTGTGTGTGTGTGTGTGTGTGTGCCATACCAATGCAGGAAATGAAGTGGGTGTTGAGCATTTAAAAATAATA
>JAODUG010025591.1:0-11650 GCA_027564795.1 Aphredoderus sayanus
ACACACAAATCATACACAATCAGATGGCGCCGCCGTGTGGCCAAATACGAGATTTCTGAGTACATCACGAGGGTTAAGTATGTGTTTGGTTTTTTTGTGCCTTTTAACCCTCCTGTTGTCCTCAGGTTTCAAACGCACACCTTGTTGTGCCAGCAGTCCACATCATATGTATGTGTATGCTGTAGAATTAGGTTTAGGGCCTTCTGCCATAAAGAGCTAGTGATTTGGGTAATTTTGACCCAGAGGACATCATGAGGGTTAAATTAGACTAGACTGATGTTGAATTAAGTATCAGCCTAAAATCCTACAAATCTTGCCTTAACCCTCCCGCTGTCCTATGGGTTTCAAACGTGCTACCAGCAGATGGCGCCAAGTCATATTATGTCCGTGTTGTGGTTGGCGCCTTCTGCTGGCACAAAAAGGTATTGCACTGACCCGTAAGAAAGTGGGAGGGTTAAGATAGGTAAAAGAAATTCAGCTTACAGTTTGACTGACACTTGCACTGTTGTTTTAAATCAAATCAAATCAAATGTGTTCCAATGTTTTATACAGTAAAATACTTGCATAGTGATTTGAGCTTTGTTTGACTTTGTTTGACTGTAATACATCATATTTCCCCCTTTTTTTTTGTTGTCACCCTTGAAGGCCTCAGTTGACCTTCCCTCTGTTGTGACCCTTGACCCCTATGCTCCTCGGGTCACTCTGGACTCCAAGCAAATGTTAGCCGCACATGCCTTCACTTCTGTCCTGAAGGAGCATCTGGGAAACCTATTCAAGCAACCTATTGAGGCCAGGCTGGCAATTCTTAGACCAGGTGAGTGTGTGGGAGTCTTTCTGCAGTGGGAGGCATTTGTTGTTTGAAGGCATGTTTAAGCTGGTAATGTTGCTTTTTATTGCAGAACTTAATGCAGGCCTCCATGCAAGCAGTGGTAAGTTAAATAATGGGAGCATAAATTATGCCATTGCTTTTGTGTGATTGTTCATCCTATTGTATTGTGTATCTGTCTGTACTTATTTTTGAACATGAAGAACAAGGCAGCAATAATGGGTAGATTGATTTTGGTCAGCCTAGGTTTTTTTTTTCTCATAATAAATATAATTACAGTATATACTGTTTATTATTGTTATTTTGTTGTTGTTCATTTATTCATTATACTGTACATCAATCAATTTTACATAAAAGTCCTGAAATTGGTGATTATTCTTTGGTGATGGCGGTGTTCAAAATATTTAACTCTCCTGTCTTTTATTATATCGTATTGGGCCACCAGGCAGTGCCAGCTGATTGTGTATGATTGTGTGGTTCTCTTTATTGTCAGTTGTGTGTGTATTTATATCTTTATTAATTATTTCTTTATGTATTTGTTCCTTTTTTGTGTGCCTTTTCACCCTCCTGTTGTCCTCGGGTTTCAAACACACTACCCTTTCAAAACACAACAGGAGGGTTAAAAAAAAGTATTTATTAAATGGATTCAAAAACGTTATTGTAATATAAAGTGTTGCCATCCTATCAGTTGAAAGAACTGCTCCTGCAACCGGCGGCTTGAGTGTCTTTTCACCTGAAAGAGCTGAACACCCAGGGCCAGGTATGTTGATGTCAGTGACCTGCAGTGAGGTGCAAGTCAGCGTAGGCAGCGTAAAAATGGATGTAAAATAAAAGCAGGCGATTGATTCTTGGGAGGTGAGGCAGGTGGTGGTATTTAACCTTCGTGATATCCTTAATTATATTGAATTATGCCACCAGAGGGCGCCATCTGATTGTGTATGATTTTGTGTGTTTTTAATTGTCATTTCTGTATGTATGTATTTATTAATTATTTATTAATGCATTTGTTGGTTTTTGTGTGCCTTTTCACCCTCCTGATGTCTTCAGGTTTCAAACTCACACATTGTTGTGCCAGCAGTGCACATCATATGTGTGTGTAAGCTGTAGAACTAGGTTTAGCGCCTTCTATCTGCCACAATTGAGCTAGTGATTTGGGTCAATTTGACCCAGAGAACATCATCAGGGTTAAAACATAATTGACTTCAATGCAGGCAGAGGCACCCTGGTTAGTACAGGCTACACACATAACAGAAAAAACAACAGTAGGCTACTCTCTTGCTTAGAAAACAACGAATGACCAGGACTGGCAATAAATCTCACGGTTTGACCATGAGACGCACGCATATCGCTGGGTCACTGCCGCCTAATATCACTCTAAACATTTGGTGTAACTTTGCAGCCCTGATGGTCTGTATAGGTAGCAGGCTATGCATACATAGCTTAACCCTCCCGCTGTCATATGGGTCAAAATTTGCTGTTGCACAATATTTGTTTTGCCTGTAGAGGGCGCCAACCACAACACAGATGTTTGACATTCAGCGGTTGGCTTCCTCTGTTGGTAGTGTGTTAGGAAACCCAAGGATAGCAGGGAGAGTTGAATTCGAGAGCTGAGCAGGGCCTGCGAACCTAGTGAGAGTAGTGAGAGCGATTGAGCAAATAGAAACAATGTTTACCATCTTTAAAAAACAAACAAATAAACAAGGGTGAATGCCAGAGCCAAACCTCAGCAGTACAGATTGCGAACATATTAAAACAACAAAGTTGATCTAACATTTTTATAAAACTTTTTGAGTAGTATGAAGTATACTAAATCTGACAAACGAATAATCCCATGGTCATCCCATGGTCAATGGTCATATATTAGAATATCATAAAGTTGTTTTAAGTAATTCCATTCAAAATTGAAACGTGTATAATGTTTACATTCATTCCACACAGATTGATATATTTCAAGTGTTTATTCCTTTTTAATTTTGATGATTATAACTGACAGCTAATGAAAACCCCAAAATCAGTATCTCATAAAATTAGAATACTGTGAAAAGGTTCAATATTGAAGACACCTGGTGCCACATTCTAATCAGATAATTAACACCTGCAAAGGCTAATTTTTAATCATAAAATAATCATTTTAAATGGTCTCTCAGTCTAGTTCTGTAGGCTGCACAATCATGGGGAAGACTGCAGACTTGACAGCTGTCCAAAAGACAACCATTGACACCTTGCACAAGGAGGGCAAGACACAAAAGGTCATTGCTAAAGAGGCTGGCTGTTCACAGAGCTCTGTGTCCAAGCACATTAATAGAGAGGCGAAGGGAAGGAAAAGATGTGGTAGAAAAAAGTGTACAAGCAATAGGGATAACCGCACCCTGGAGAGGATTGTGGTACAAATCCATTCAACAATGTGGGGGATATTCACAAAGAGTGGACTGCAGCTGGAGTCAGTGCTTGAACACCCACCACCAACTAAGTATTGTGTCCTGTTCATGTTCATACTTTTCAGTTGGCCAACATTTCGAAAAATCCTTTTTTTGTATTGGTCTTATAATATTTTTCCTATAATATTATTATAATAATCAAATTTTCAGAGATACTGAATTTGGGATTTTCATTAGTTGTCAGTTTTAATAATCACAATTAAATGAAATAAACATTTGAAATATATCAGTCTGTAATGAATAAATATAATATCTAAGTTTCACTTTTTGAATGGAATTACTGAAATAAACTTTTTGATGATATTCTAATTATATGACTAGCACCTGTGTATATATTTGGCATAAAAATAATCGATTTTCTTTCAAAATCCTATTATCCCAGCATAGACAGTGCCTACCTGGCCTACCCAGACCGCACGTCACTGGTTAATGTCTATATCAGGGTCAGGGATTTTGTTGAAGTAAATAAGTATGATGCAATAAATGAGTTCTTTCCCAATCCTTGTATTAACCAATATTTTAAGAGTAACTAATCTAATATTCTGATTTAGGAATATTAGGAGAAGTGCCTCAACTGCCAGGCTTTCCCAAACATGTCAGGTCCCCAAGTCCCGGGGCACCGCTCAGGGCAGGCCAGAGTAAGAAACCTCAAAGTAAGAAAACGTTAAATTATTCTTCTCATTCTCACAGTAAAGTGACTCATTGAGATAACTTGTTTTGCTTGCTCCTGTGGGACGAGACATCTATAGGCAGTGCACCTAGATAAGTCATATAAGTCATGTGAGTGTCATATGAATTTAGTTCTCTTATAGGCACCACACTGTATTGTCACCAGGTTTTTTGAAATGCAGTGCAGCAAGCTTTACAATCTGGGTTGTGGCCCAGATAATGAGGGAACGGTTTATTTGATTTGGAATTCCACCATGTTCTGTCTGCATGTGTTTTAACTCAATCAATAATGTGCAGACACAATCTCACTTTTCACCTTTTAGTGGTATTAAAATGTCAGTCCTACACAAAATAAGTGCCACAATTTAGAACAAATGCTTGTGGTTTTTTCTACAAAAAAATAATAAATAAAATATACGTTGTATGTATGTGTGTATATATGTTTGTTTGTCATGTTTAGAACATTCTAAAAAACCTCCGCAAGAGAAAATGAGCACTGCCCGTTCCATGGAGAGTCTCCTGAATATAAAGTCTAGAGGTCGACCTCCTGCCGAGAAACCAAATGAAAATCCAGGTAAACATGTTTAAGTAATACTCATTTACATTTTCCGTTGCTATATAGAACTGTATTCAATTTTTTTAAATTTATTTTTTAAATCATCACTAGAGCCACTCCTTTGATATAAACCACACGCATTTTGTTTCAGTATGCATTATAACAATTACATTTTTAATGAAACTATTTAACATTGTCTAAAAAGAGTGCAAACTTGTAAGTCTGAGCATGGGCAAATCATAGCTTGTTCTGTGTGTGTTTTGGCCCTCTTTTTTAAATATCGCAATAATATTAGGGATGCACCAATTGCATTTTTCTTGGGCGATTACCGATATATTTGATTTTTTTTTTTTTTATAAAGTTGGAGCTGCCGATTCCGATTTTTGCCGATTTTCATAGTATAGCTTTCACAATATATTTTACAGTTCTGTCATTTACATGCAGAGATATATAGTTTAAAAATTACACACATTGTAATTTTTTACAGTCCCTTAGCCGCCAGCACTCTTGTTCATTCTAGTAATTTGTTGATGGTCCCTTAGCCGCTACCACTTACATTCGTGTCTTTTTACACTTCTACAAGGCAGCGTCTGTTTAACAGCATGTATTGATAAGCTAGCCATGAGCCTACTCTATTCAGTGAGTAGGCTCAATAATATGCAAATATATGCATATGTGTTTTAGTTTAAAATATATTTACGGAGTTAGATGCTCAATTTAAAGTTTGAATGTCTTTTGATAAACACATTGTACCAAACTACTCCTACCTGTGTAGGGGTGAAGAATTTCCAGACTGCGCAGACGTGTCATGGTACAGTAGGTAGGCTATCATGACAGTTAACTATGTTTAAATGTGCAGAAGGGGCGAGTGAACGCTTTTACCGCATTCACACCGCAGACGTAGTCAGCTTGCAAATCGCTCAATCTTGCAGATTTTCAAATATCCACAGTAAAATGCCGCCAAATCAAATGCGTATATGCATGCTGCGTCCGTATGAAATCGATAGTAACCGGCTTTATTTAAGCAGGCCGGCCGATCACCGGTATACCGGTGATATATATATATATATATATATATATATATATATATATATATATATTGCAATGTGAATAATATTGCTGTATGTTTATGGTTATTTTATGTTTATGCTCATGGACATTTTATCTGAATCAAACTGTTCTTTCAGAAACCACTATTGTCCCACTGAATATAACATCTGCTGAGAAAAGACATGAGCTGCTTAAATGTAAGTTTGTGTGTGTGTGTATACAGCATCTTTTTCTCGTGCGGCAGATGCACTCAGTTGTCTAAGCTTGCCGTTTATATTTTGCTCCTCCCAACCAGATGGAGCTGTCCTCACAATGGACCCGAAGACGGCCCACAAGCGCGTCAGGATGTCAGACGACTTCACCACGGCCTCCGTGTCGGACGAGCCGGCGGACTATCCCGACGGCCCCGCCCGCTTCTCCGTGTGCTCCCAGGTGTTGACCTCCAGGGGGTTCTCCACCGGGCGCCACTACTGGGAGGTCAAAATGAGCAGCAACAACTTCATCGGCATCGGCATCGCGTACAACAGCATCGACCGCAAAGGCCCCACCAGTCGACTGGGCCGCAACGCCCAGTCCTGGTGCGTCGAGTGGTTCAACGTCAAGCTGTCGGCGTGGCACGCCAGCAGCGAGACGGTCCTGGCCAACCCCAGTCCCAAGCGCGTGGGCGTGCTTTTGGACTGCGAGGGGGGAACCGCCACCTTCTATAACGTGGCAGACAGGGCCTATCCCTTCCACACGTTTGTGTTCCCTTTCGCCGAAGCTGTGTATCCAGCCTTCTGGGTCTTCTCCAGTGGCTCGTCCATTACCCTGTGCAAGCTGCAGTAGGCTGCAGTAGATGAACCCTCACCTAATGCTAAACAAGTTTAACTGTTCAGTGTAATTGAAATGTGTTCAATTAATGACAATGAATTGGGTGATAATACTACTACTATTATATGATTACAATAGAACTAATTTAAATGATGCATGGTGCAGTACAGTTGGTGTTGATTATTGGGATATAATATATTTTTGAATATTATTTCAGAAAATATTCAACAAGCTAACAATAAATGAAGGGGACTGCATGGCTATTGCTATCTTTTACAGTGTCATCTGTTCAGTCAGACCTGATGCTAATTGGTTGTCTGAACCCAATAGTTCATACACACAGTACAATACAATTCATTTGTGTGTGTGTGTGTACGGATGCAGCTACCTTGTTCTATATTGTTCAATATAGAAAGTGATAAAGCCCTATATTTCTGACACACTTAATTTACTACGTTTTATTTATAGTCAGTATTGATAGGCTATAAAATAATGCACTTTCTTGTATAGAAATTTGTGTGGTGGATCTAAAGCATGTTTTGGTTAATTTCCAAACATGCTTCATCTAATGTTTTAGGTGTTCAGTTGGTCACTTTTATTGAGATCTTATTCAAACTCAACAAATAGGCTGTGAAACATCTAGTTTCACATTTAGACTTTTGATGTTTCAATGGTCAGTGTAGCAGCGTATCCACATAATGACAAAGGGTGTGGGGCTTCTGAAGGGAGGGATTACCTTCTCTTTTTCCAATACCTGTACAGGATTGGTGCCCAGAAGCTCAACAGCACACCCTTTTCGTGAGAACCTTAGGGTTTCTCAGGGTTGCACTCTATATGCCTATGGTCAAGGGGTAATGGGGAATGCTCACTACTTAACTATAGTGTCCAAGAAATGAAAATAAGGACAAAAAGTTGGCAACCATTAAACAGTTTATTCCTGTTTTTAAATGTTTTTTCAAAATTGTGATGAGAACTATGGTCACAATGTGAAGTTGACATTATCTATGCCATGCTCCTACATTGTGGGGTTTGCATTTGTCTCTTAATATTAGTAGAGAATTACATTTCAACAACGTTGGTACTTTGCATACAGTCAGGTATAGAAGGCCTTGAACCGGTTTTGGAAACAAATTAGGTTTTCAGTTTAGTGACTGAGTGGACAGTCATTTCAGGTTATAATTATACTGCTGTATATTCAAGGTAGCAGAGCTTTGGCGACATTCTACGAGATTTGAAATCTTAAAATCAGATTGCTTTTTTCTACATTCATGGTTCAATCTTCACACAGCCTACCTTACCTTACAAGAAGGCTGCCGATTGGACATTGTATTATACTCCTTGAACGTTATGTTCTTTATAAGCATCTAAATGACCTTATTGTAAACGTGAAGATTGTTTTGTTCTACGATTAGCAAAAACATGTTATTGGGGTGGGGTGTGTTATGACCCAGTTTAATTACCAATATGCATAATGATAATTTTAATACAGGTTTAAGTCTACTCAATCTAAACACAAGCAATAGGCATCACCAGTGGATCTTTAATTCAACTTTGTAACAGCAGCAGATGTTGAAAATGTAAATTGGTCACATCTGCAAAATTATGTCCAAATAAAGTAACAATGTTAGGATTAACCAACTATTTAGAATCTAGCAACATTGGTTATCGAGTTTTGACATTAATACAATAGTCATTCAATACGTCAAGCTTTAAAACAACGCAATGTTGCTTTGGAGTGTATTATAGATTCTTTGTTGTATTGCACTTCATTCTACTTCCTCTGTGCTTTTCAGTGTGTACCCTAATATAAAAGGACATATGGCCCATATGGTCAATGTCTCCATATTCAAGATCAATACATTATATTTATTTCAGTATCTTTTTAACATCTGAAATTGTTCATAATGTGTTGTATGATCACTTGAAATAAAAGCCTTTTTCCATCCATCTTGCCATTGTTGCCGGCTCCTTGGTGTGATTTAGGGTTATAATTGAAGTTTAAAACAATAGCCCTACTGAAGTTCAGTTTCTGCCAAACATTGGTCTGACAAAAGCTCCTGGAAAAGCCTTTTCATACAGTGGGGGTATAGTCAACTGACTAGATTATAGACTTTATTAGAAGAAATAAATTATGACAATGTATTTTTAGATGTATGACAACAGATTTTGACAATTTGTGAATTTGAAGATTTCGGAACATTCAGAATTCCAGACATGAAAATACCTACTGAATCATCTGTTCATTTAGCACACGAAAATACAGACCTCTGTTTTTATGATACTTTTGTAAACATGAAGCGTAACACTACTAAACAAATACAACCACTGAACACTGAAGAGGAAAATAAAACTGCAAGTCTTAATTACCTGCATATGGCTAATTACCGAGGCTTATAAAGAGCATTGCTCTCCCAGTCTCTAACACTTGCTAATATGGCTGTTGGCAACAAGCCATCATTTTGGCATTAAATACACACCTCCACCTGCAGCTTAATACAAAATGCAATATTGACATTATCAACAGATCTAACAGATCAAATCTAAACGCATGTTAGAATTCAAAAATATGGTTGCCGAGTAGGCTACATTTCAGAGTACTGTCCTGCTAAAGATTATGACTGAATATACTGCATTTATATGCAAAGCAAAACTATTATCAAATACTGTAAGTGACAGCACTATCAACTGGGAAATTCACTCTTAGGCAATACACTGTCTCTAGGCCACCACCCTGTGGTCAATTTTGCAAGTGCAACAGACGTGACCCTTGATTTTATAAACATTAGAATATAACAGCGGTTTATAGTAAATGTGAATAGTGAACTCATCTGATGAGGTTTATCCTAATAAATCCTAATAACAGTTCTTTTTCCTAAGCGGTTTAAGGTATTCAAAAGTGTAAACGCATTAAGTGCCTGTACAGTGCAACACAAAATATGAAAACAGCAAACCTACAGGAGAACAGGAGCATCGAGAAAAACAATATTTTGATCAAACTATATACAAATTAAATTTAGGAGTGCCAGCAAAGCAATCTGCTTAGTAGGGTGTGACAGAGCTTCTGGAAAGCAAATGTATGTGGTAACACATGCAGTATCACATGGCAGACAGACTGCTATAGCTAAAACAACACAACAAAGGATCCACTGACCTGCATATAGTATAGGCCTGCTCAAAACTAGAGGGGAGGTTACACCATTTTGATGCTTTCTCCATGCACCAGTGTGAAGCAGATGGTTTCACATCTCCATGTTGTAAATATGTGTGACAACATTTTCCTAATTTCGACTGCAAGGTCAAAATATATGATCTGTGGAACACAAGTCACCGAATGAATTAGTGACAGATCATACATCATTGGGCATCTGTCTGTAAATAATATATTCTCCGGTGGCCTGAAGCATACACAACTACGGCACAAGGGGTCAGTGCAAACAGACAGCAGTATAAATATTTAACATTAATTTGCTTCTGACTGAAGCCATGGAAGGGGATTTGCCTGAGCTCTGGGTTACATTACAGTGAATGTGACAGCATTATACCAGTATGCCAAAGCTGACCATTTGGCCCCATTACAAACCAACCCTGCTGTAACCATTGAATATAGAGTAAATAATATGGAAAATAAAGATCATTATCAGGATCTATGGATACAAAGGGTATCTACAGTATCTCTTTCTCAAAGAAGACACAAAACATACACTTAAGCTACCAAAACCTTAAACATAAACAAAACAAATATATGGTAGAACTAGTTTCGAAAACAGGACCACAGGACATGATGAAGTTAACTCAACAAGGGTGAGCTTACTGTTTGCTTATTGGAAGGTGGGCAGCCTCTGCTGGGCCCACACACAAAAACAGCCTAAAGTCACATGAATCAAGCACGGCACAAAAGAGCACAGGCATACACTACAGAGCCATTATATCACTTCTCAAACCAATCTTGAGTCGAAGTGGCCAGGTACAGTCAACGCAACTTCACATGAAAGCTGCATTATCAGATTTCCAGTGCAAGATCAGATCATCTTTACATTCCTAACTGAAACAACAAGTGTCGACAAAACCAAACGCAGCCGAACAAACAAGACAAGACGGTACAACAGCATCCTATGAGATAGGCATTGGGTGAGATGTAAGCCGAAAGAAGGAAGAGGATCCACACGCGCAAATGTAATGCCGAGCTTGAGCTCAGAGGACGCCGGGTGGCTCTTGCACACACTGCGATGGCCCCCAGGGGGCGTCGCGGGGGGTCAGGCTCTCGGCCTCAGATGCGCTGGATTCGTCGTCAGTCTGCTCAGAGCTGTGGTACAGCATGAGCACCTGGGTCTTGTGTGTGATGGTGATGGTGCAGGGTCCTTGGGCCCACGGCTCCCCATCCACCTGCATCGGCATCCTGGAGCTCTTCAGCACCAGCTGGGAGAGACCCAAGCAAAGGAAAGGAAAGGAGGGGAAAGGAAAGGAAAGGAAAGGAGCAACATTTGCTTTTAGGTCTCTACTAGGCAACTAATAGGCATATATAATAATAATAATAATAATAATAATAATAATAATAATAATAATAATAATAATAATAATAAAGTATAAATTGGCCATAGCCTCTCTCCACCACCCACCTTCTACCGTAAACACAAACACGAGGAAAGTGCGGCACCGTTTTACAACATGAGCTGTTTGCTCCCAAGGTTTCTTCCTTGATTTACCCACATGGTTTTTACAGAGGGGCGGAGCAGGTTAAGGGGGTGTTGTTTGTTTCCATGTGAAATGTGGGCCCTTTGAGAAAGTAACGTGATTTAAGGGCTATATAAATTGAACTGACTTGACTTGGTTAGAGCAGATGAGCTCAGATTCACCCAGAGTTACATCCTCTCCCCAGAACAGTGGCTCTGGAGAGAGGAGCAGAGCCAGCTGTAGCGTGAGCCCTCACCCTGACAGTGTGGGCCTGGCCCAGTCGCACAGGGTTGGCCATCTTCACCTGGATCTGGGCACAATGGAAGGAGCCAAACACTCCCACCACCTCTAGCAGACCGTCATCCAGCCTGTGAAGGAGGAGCAACAATACAAGAGGACAACACGGTTACCACGGCGAACGCAAATACAATTAAGAAAAGCAATCTGCTGAAAGAAACAACTATACCCAGTGGCAGGTTTACAAATCCTCCTATTCAGCATTAACATACAGTATATTGTACATATATAGAGTACTTATACTGTCACAGCCTCTGCTGTCAATGGGAGTTACTGGTATAGTGGTGGTGTTACCCTGTATGGGGGCTGTCAATGGGAGTTACTGGTATAGTG
>JAODUG010025601.1:0-20180 GCA_027564795.1 Aphredoderus sayanus
CTCATTCCCTACCTGGAGTAGGCACTCCATTGGTTTCCTGCTGAGAACCATGGCCTCAGACTTAGAGGTGCTAATCCACATCCCAGCTGCTTCACACTCGGATGCGAACCGATCCATTGAGTGCTGCAGGTCACGGACTGATGATGCCATCAGGACCACATCATCTGCAAAGACCAGCGATGAGATCTACAGGCCACCGAACCGCAATCCCTCCCCACTCCGACTACGCCTTGATATCCTGTCCATGAATACCACAAACAGGATTGGTGACAAAGCGCAGCCCTGGAGGAGACCAGTCTGATCTTTTACCAAGAATCGGGACACAGCTCTCACTTTGGGTGTACAGTGATAGGATAGCCCTAAATAGGGAACCCCTCATACCATACTCCCTCAGCACCTCCCACAGTATCTCCCTGGGGACCTGGTCATATGCTTTCTCCAGATCCACAAAACACATGTAGACCGGATGGGCATACTCCCGAGAGTAAAGAGCTGGTCTGTTGTTCCACAACTAGGACGAAAACTGCATTGTTCCTCTTCGATCTGAGGTTCGACTATCGGCCGAACCTTTAGACTTTACCAGGGAGGCTGAGAAGTGTGATACCCTTGTAATTGGCACACACTCTTTGGTCCGCCTTTTTTAAATAGGCAAACCACCCCGATCTGCCACTCCCTTCGGCACTCTCCCAGACTTCCATGCAATGTTAAAGAGGCGCGTCATCCACAACATCCCCTACACACCCAGAGCTTTCAGCATTTCCCGACGGATCTCATCAATCCCCAGGGCTTTGCCACTGTGTAGTTGTTTGACTACCTCAGTGACCAGGGAAATTGACAATGATCTCCCAGCAGCCTCCAACTCTGCTTCTACCATACAGGGCGTGTTAGTCGGGTTCAGGAGTTCCTCAAAGTGTTCCTTCCACAGTGATATTTCCGCCTCAGTTGAGGTCAACATCGTCCTATCCTTACTGTACACAGCTTGGATGGTCCCCCGTTTGCCCTTCTTGAGGTGGCGGATGGTTTTCCAGAAACACCTTGGTGCCGACCGAAAGTCCTTCTCCATGTCTTCTTCACCGGTGTCCACCACGATGTTCAAGGGTTACCAACGCTTGAGGCACCTAAGACCTTGAGGCTACAGCTCTCTGCCGCAGCTTCAGCAATGGATGCTTTGAACATTGCCCACTCAAGTTTAATGTCCCCAACCTCTACATGGGTGGCAGAAAAGCTCCGCCGGAGGTGTGAGTTGAAGATCTCACAATCTCCTCCAGATGTTCCCAATTCACCCGCTTGGGCTTACCAGGTCTGTCCAGGGTCTTCCCCCACCCCTTGACCCAACTCACCAACATATGGTGATCAGTTTACAGCTCTGCCCCACTCTTCACCCGAGTGTCCAGAACATGCGGCCTCAGATCAGATGATACGATTAGCAAATCGATCTTCGACCTTCGGACTAGGGTGCTCTGCTACCACGTACACTTATGAGCATCCTTATGTTCGAACATGGTATTTCTTATTGACAGTCCATGACTAGCACAGAAGTCTAATAACAAACACCCACTCGCGTTTAGATTAGCGGTTCCTCCCAATCACGCCTCTCCAGGTATCTCCATCATTGCCCACGTGCGCGTTGAAGTCTCCCAGCAGAACAATGGAGTCCCCTACTGGAGCCCCACACAGGACTCCATTCAGGGTCTCCAAGAAGGCTGAATACTCTGAACTGCTGTTCGGTGCATATGCACAGACAACAGTCAGAGTTTTCCCCCTACAACTCTTGTCCACCGGGGTAAACTCCAACGTAACAGCACTCAGTCGGGGGCTTGTGAGTATCCCCACACCTGCCTGGCGCCTCACATCCTGGGCAACTCCAGAGTAGAATAAAGTCCATCCCCTATCCAGGAGCATGGTTCCAGAGCCGAGACTGTGCGTAGAGATCTAATCAGTAGCGCTCCACCTCCCGCACAAGTTACGGTTCCTTCCCCCACAGAGAGGTGATGTTCAATGTCCCCAGAGCCAGCCTCTGCTGCCTGGGTCTGCTCCGTCGAGGTCCGTGACCTTCACTGCCACCCATATGACCTCACGAGTGGTGGGCCCATAGGATGGAGAGGACGGTGCCACGTTGCTTGTTCGGGCTGTGCCTGACCGGGCTCCGTGGCAAACCACCAAATGTTGGGGTCACTTAGAAATGTCCTTGTGTTTGAAACAAAGTCATTTTTTGTTTATTAAAATAACATCATGTTTATTAGAAATCTGAAACGAGGTTGCAGAAAATCATGAATAGGGCCAGATATGATATTATCTCTGACGGTGTAGTGAATCTATTTATATAATTATATAATTATATAATTCATATTAAATGCTGTTTTTCTTAGCAAAAAAGGTACTTGAAGAAGACATATGGGAGACAAGGGAAATCCATGACACATTAATGGAGGAGTTGAAAAGATGTAAGACAAATATTCCTTAAATAGAAATATTGATTCTTACATTTTCTTCTCTCAGTCATATATACTTTTACATTATAAGTGTTAATATTACAATAACAATTATTTATTTTAACAGTGCAAAGTGAAGCTTACCAACTAGAGGGGACCCTCAAAGAGAAAGATGGTAAATATAGTATTTTGTGCATTAGGAGGTATGGTAGATTACAATCAATTGTCACTATGATTTTTACAAAATGTTTAGAGACCTACAAGGTGCTGCAGTTCCAGAGTGAGGAGTCAGAGCAAGATTCAGACAGGTGACTACTTGTTCAAGTGCTTTTTTGTTTCTCTGTGTGTAATTTATCGAGATAACTACATTAGGCTACACGTCATGAGGCGCCAATATGACTCATCAATCAGACTTTATCTTAGACTTTGATCCAAATGTGTATATAAGTTGTTGACCAGCAGATGGCAGTAAATCCTGCTCAATGTATCAAGAAGGATACACATACAGTAGATGTAGGTAACTTTTTCGATTTTTGTTGAGCTGTAGCCAATTTGTTTGAACTGCACTCAATTTCATGTGTGTGTGTTTTCTGGTGGGGTGAGGTAGGCAGTTGCAACTAAACAAGATAAACGAGGAACTGTTGGACCAGTACATGTGTCAGATCCAGGAGCTAAAGCTTAAACAAAGGAAACAGCGGTAAAGACTATTCTATTGTAATTCACACACAAGTGTCAGTGAGGTAATATAGTTATTTTTGGTACTGAATTAAACCTCTTTCCACTTTCCACACCAAATGGCTAATGACATAAAGTAAATGAATCCATTAAAAAAAAACATTTCAGTGGAAATTCCTCAGATACATAAGAAATGTGTCTAGCAGAGTTTCTGGTCCATAGGCAATCACGGAAAAGCATGAGAAAATAGTTATTGCTGTTTTCTATTTATCGCCATTTGGTGTCCTCAAAGTAAATAATTTCAAATGTCAACTATTATAAACATGAACATTGTTCTGTCAGAATGAAGTTTGAAAAGCAGCTTCAGCAACTGATTGACCAACACAAAAATCTGCACTCTGTCTTTGTAAGTTTGTGGGAAAACAAGGAAATTGGGATTCATGTAGATATGCTGAACAGAAGATTAATTAAACCAGGTTCTCCTTTAGACCACAGAAAGACTGCCTGCTGAAATAGAGACTGCAGAAAATTACAAGATTCAGCTGCTGGTTGCTGGTAAGTACCTTTTCGTGCCAACTTTGCATAGTATTTATGTTCACTGTTCACATGTGCACAATTAAATGATTATACCCACGTGCTTTTTCTACTTTGTCTACATTTCTACATTGTTCATTGTCTTAAAGGTAGATGCCCTCATTGTGTTATAGCTCCCAAAACCCCCAAATGTATCCCCAGCACTTTGTGTATGTTTCTCATGAAAGGTTATGTCACTATGTGATGGAGAGTGGTAGAAACTAAGGGGGGGAGTAGAGAGGAGTGTGAGACACTCAACACTGAGGTGTCAGTAGGCACTCGCTCTCAGAGCTTTCAAACCAAAATGTTTTTGTTGTGCTTGCTTCTACCACAAGGGCAATTCCAGACTTTTTGGGGTGTGTCCCTTTAACTGCAAGGCTAAGTTGGCTTTGTTTCATTACCTTGTTAGAACAAGTCAAGTTGTCCCAGCTACACCATCTGGAAGATGAGCTGGAGGCTCTCAGAAAGCAAAAGCAGACAGGAGAGACACCTGCAGAGTGAAAATCTACTGTGCAGCATTGGAGCATCAAAAGTCCTGCAGTGTAGTTACACAAGGCCATGCTTCTTCCGTCCATTCAGCTATCACAACTGCATGCTGGAGCTAATGACTGTCATGCCTTGGTCTGTTTTCCTTTCAGTTGTTCAATTTGTTCTGTTACCGAGCTGTTTATACTTTAGCAATATTGCAATACAACTGC
This sequence comes from Aphredoderus sayanus, assembly GCA_027564795.1. Classification (NCBI taxonomy): domain Eukaryota; kingdom Metazoa; phylum Chordata; class Actinopteri; order Percopsiformes; family Aphredoderidae; genus Aphredoderus; species Aphredoderus sayanus. The sequence goes on from JAODUG010025601.1 coordinate 4,379, forward strand.
AATTTTAATGAGAAGTTGGTCATTTGCAACTCATTTTACTAAGAAAGATAACATTCAAAACAAGTCCCTACTATTACATAGCCATTGAATGTGTAAAAAACAACCGTCAATTCTAATATTTGTATGGCTATGTCCTTGAATAGTATTGTTAAATGGTCTGTTTCAGATGACTACAAAGCTATAGTTTGCCTTATTTACATGTATGTTTAATACACTGCATTGTCATATTTAAATATGTATGTCAAAACATTTATTATAGTTCATTCTTAATTATGTATGTGTATATATAGTACAGTAATGTATTATCTACACCAATACATATTAAACAAACTATCTGTTTTTGGAAGTATTTAATAAAATGTATTTGTCATAACATAATACAGTTCATGTTTTTTATATATATACAATTTACTTGTGCAACAGATTCACCCGAATGCCAAATTATCTTTACTGCCAAGATCAAATATTTCTACATTAACTGAAAATGTATACTACAAGGCACTTTGAGAGCATAATTAATTGAATCCAACCTGTTAAGAGACACCAACCTTTTTCATATTCATATTTACTATAACATCCTTTCCAGAAAATTATAAAAATCCTAGTATCCTTATATTCTGTAGTATTGAAACAGGCTCATTATCACTCCAACAGGTAACTACTGACAAACAGCAATTAAAGGTATAGTCAGTAATTCTGGGGAAAGCTTGTTTGTTATTTTAACTATCAAAACAAAAACACTTCTCCCTTCAATACAGTACTCGGTCAGAAGCTCTGCCCCATACATTGGAAACACATTGCCAAGGCTCAATTATTGTTGTGTGGTCTGCAACACTTTTGTGTTACCATTGACAGAGCTAGGGCTGTGTAGGAACACAACTCTTTTTTTCAGCATGCACAGAATTGGCAGCTAACGGACCATGAGTATTTGCTGAATTTGACAAAAAGTGTATTAGCTTTCAAGCGCTGACTTTCTTTTAATCTAATGGTATTTTGTGCTTTTAATTGTACTGTACTATGAAGCTAAATGCAGAGAAACAGGTTAGCAGTTTTGATAAGGGCGTAGATCTGAGTGCATGTGCACATTCCAGTATACGTTTCAATGATTTGCCACCTTCACTTCCTTTCCTATAGTGTTGCAGGTGAAGACTGAAGGAAGACTGTCCAGGAAGGAAGTTAAGATAGATGTGAGAACATCAGAACTTCATCTCAGCTCAATCATTCAGCTCAATCACAATTATATGGTTTTAAAATGAAAGGACAATGGCTATTGATGGTTAGTGGTAGTTATTATTTCCACTGATCCTGTGCCACAACAGGTTTAGCCCTTCCCTGAATACTTGGTTTACATAGTCCTGAGATATGGGGCCACACCTAGAGAAAAGTACAGTACATACCAGTATCTTGCATGGGTAAAGTTCACTATAGACTCTGCATCATAATTAGTTACTAAACTCAAATTTAGTCTGTTTTGCTTGCTGGGTTTCTCTCCCCTTTCTATCCTCTTTAATTTCACATAAGTGCTGTTTTCTCCATCTATTCCTCCCCACTACTGAGAACTCTCTCCACTTCTCATTGATATTCTCAATTTTCTTTGGTTTAGAACCGGGTTAATAATAGTCCATCTGGCTCCACAGCATGCTGTTGGCACAGCACAGGAACCACAGTCATTTGTCTACATTACGTGTATTCCACTCAGAATACACACACATACAGATTTACAGCCAATACTAGACATTTGCAGTTAGCTTGTTTGTTGACTTGACTGGCATTCATTAATTTATTTTCTTACTATGAGATGGGTGTAGACATACTTTCTCAATCTACACTTTTCATTCGCATACAAACATCTATATAAGCCCAAACTTGCAGTACAAGTTGTTCTATTGTTAATACATGGTGAAATGTTAACCCATGCAACAGGACTTATAAACACTCTTCTTTAGCTCGATCACCTTATAAGGCAAACATTGTACCATGACTTGGCTGAAGCACATTCCAAACTCAAAATATCACTGTTTTAGTTGTTTTTTTTATTAAGTCTTTTCAAGTTTTTTTCTGTGGATATCCACTAAGGCTTTAGCCATTGAGGTACTTTCAAAGTCTTGTTGGCACTCTTGGGAAATGGGTCTTTTGATCATCTTGCATAAATAGTCTCCTGACCAAAGGCCTCGCAGTCATCTTTAGTTATCCCAGGCTATTCCCCATCTGTTAACAGAACAACAGGGTTAACAGTGAGTGCAACTCTAATTTTCCCCATGTTTTAACTTGTCACTAATTTCGTAATCGTTGCTCTCTAAAGCTTAACGCATTTGTTCAATATGCCATCACATGAATTGTAAGTATTATTTACAGCTACAACAGGTGAGTTTATGGTAGCTAAATGGTAGCTATGGTAACGAATGTCAACAGCATACATTATTTAGATTAACAGAGCCATTTCTATGAATGTGAACAATAATTATGCATGTAGGCTTGTAACAATACAGTTAGATTAGATTTTTCTAGGTTTCATGCTATGCCCTGGATTTGGCTAGTACATGTATGTTCAATCTTCTCCCCCATACTGCCAGTCTCATCTTTACTGCGGAACAATACCTCAAAGCGACTGTAGACCTTCTTCTCTTTCCTCATACTCTCTATCCTTTTCAGCAACCCCTCCCTCTCCTGGGTATTGGGCTGAGGTCGAAGGAACCGACTCCTAATTGAGTTCTGTCTCTCAAGCCCCTTCTCCCCTCCATCTTTGTCCTTATTCTCTCCTGCATCCTCCCTTTCCAGTCGGTTCTTCTGGCTGTTGGCTGAGATCTGCTCCAGAATGACCTTGGTGTCATCTCTCAGGTTGCTGCTGAATAGGACAGACCCGCTGGAGGATTGGTATCGGGATGCACCTGACGTGCCTGTTGCTGTTTTGTGATTAGCCAGTGTTTGCTCTTGGGTGGTTGAGGCTGTGTCTTTAGAGGGTGAGCTTGTTATTTTGGGCTCTTCAGTGACCTCCATCACAGTATTCATGGTCTTTTCATCTCCGCTTAGTGCAGATTTCTTGTCTTTATGGTCCTTTGGCCCCAGAAATCCCTTTAGCCTTTGCGTCTGCTTTTTGAGGAAGTCAAGCGGCTTCCCTTCACTCTTCCCTTCACTCTTCCCTTCACTCTTCCCTTCACTGCCTAGCGTGTTTATGGATGTGCTAGAGCCAATATTCTTAAGTATATCCTTTGATTCAGCACGTGTCATGGTTGAGGAACTATAAGAACGGGCCTTTTTTAGCTCGCTCTTCTCTGCATCGGTAGCATCCGTTGTCACAATCTCCTCACCGCAAGAGATACGACGTGGATTTAGTGCTTTAAGCTTCAAGGGATCTCGTTTAAAGAATTTAGGTGAAGCGAGGGGCTTCAGAGACTTGAGGGGTTCTTTCTTTGGGATCTCAAACGCACTCTCCTCTTTCTGAACAGGCGCTGTCTCTGCCGGCTTACTTGTCAAATTCTTGGCAGAGATCACAGGGGGTTTACTGATGGATGATCTGCGAGTGAGCTCTGCAATTTTTGCTGAGATGTCAGACTTCTCTAACTTCTCTGATTTCTTCGGTTCAGGTTCTGGTGGGGTGACCGCGACAGATGGAGTCACATGACTTGTGCGTGGAGGGGGCTTATCAGAAATGTCTGAAGTTTTTTCAACTGGTTCATTATCCTGTTTTGATGAATCTGTGCCTATGTTAGAGACTTTTCTTGTGGCAGCTAGATCTTTGAAATACTGTAGTCGACTGGCAGGGTCATTCATATTCAAAGATGACTTTTGCTGGGGTTTGAGGGACTCTAGGGTTACTTTAGGGGTCACGCCAGCTGGTAGAATCTTTACATCTTGGCTTGTTTTCTGAGGTTCCTCTTGACTCTCCTCTTTCAAATCTGCCTCTTTTGATTTGTCCACCTCATTCTGCATTTGGTCAGCCCTTTTTCTCCAGTCGTATGGTTCCCGGGACAGGGACCTCCTCTTTTCTAGAATCTGTGCTACAATCGAAGAGCTGCGAAGCGAACTAGACTCGTCATCTTCCTCAGTAGCTGGTCTAAGGCCTAGGTCTCCACTGTGTGTCTCCACCTTGGAAGATGCAAAAATAAGAGAGGAACGTAGACGTGAGCTCCGCTGCAAGAGGGGGTTAATGCGTGTGCGGAAGGATTCGTGTTTGGAAAGGGTGATATCTGGAGCCTCTTTCATCTCAACATCTGCACCCACTTCCCGTGATCCTCCTCTCTCCCACTCCCTGCTCCTCTCTAGCACTGTTGGCTTAAAGTCAGTGCTGGAGGAAGCCAGATCTCTGGTAGTTGCTGGGGCAAAAGGTTTATCGGGGTGCTCAGGTACAATGGGCTTTCCAAACCGTGGTCTCAGAATATCTGGTCTGGGCTTATAGGGGACACTTGGTTGCTCTTTTGTACCAAAACGGGGAGCGGAAACTTCAGCAGCCCCGGGCTGGTTAAGTGGCTGAGACTCTTCGAAAGCATCAGGCCCAATAGGTTGAGGTAAACCTTCCTCTCCACTGTCCTCATAGGTGCTGAGGTAAGAGTTTATCCTCCAACTCCTCATGCCCTGCCTGGCACTCGAGTCTTGATCCTGCTCTTGATCAGACTGCTTTAGAAACACTTGCTTCTCTGGAGTGTGGGGCTGTGTTGGGGAGCTCTGACAGGCATAGGCTTGGCCTATAGTAGGCCTCTTATGTGATGAACCACCGCCATACATCCCTGCTGCTGGAGGTGCCTGGTGCCCTTCAGGTCCTTTGAGGTCATCCGAGGAAAGATAATCTTGGCCATAGTTTCCAACAAGAGGAGGATCCAACTCTGATGGGAAGCTTGAGCTGGAATACTGATCAATGGCAAGGTGAGGAGGTTGGCCTCGGTGTCTGTCATAGTGTCCATGGCCAGAACCGGGACCAGGCCCTTCATTGTAGAAACGCATACCTTGGGACTGCTCCCTGTAAATACATGTATATACGAGTGAAAGTGAGGGTATGAAGTGATGCTCTATACATAGAATATATTTACAGGCTAATTATCTATTACAGCTCAAAGTAGCATAAAGAAACATAGCACAAAGTATACAGTTAAGAGCAACTCACTTGTGGTAGTCTGTCTCATCTAGGTTGTTCATGACTCTGTGCTTCATGTATTGCCTTGAAGAAGAGTAACTCTCCTGGGTTCCCTCTGCATAGCTGTGTCTTTTAAAAGCACTAGAGCTTAGTTCCATCTGTCTGGACACTATGGACCTTCCTTGCTCAAAGAACGACTGCTGCAAATGGAATTGTTGCTGTGAATACTTCCCAATTGTAATTCCTGGCACGGGCTCCATGGATTGACGTAATATGTCATTTCTTCTAAATGGAAGTACAGAGTTCCGTTCCGAATCACCATAGGGGATGGCCGAAGGGAGCTCGGGTTGACGAAGAAAGCTCCTTGGGTTCCGCAGTGACTGGGTTCTCTTTAAACCAAACTGGCTACTCAAATAACTGCTTGTGCTGCTGGTTTCTGAGTTGGCAAGTGGTATAACAGATTTGTCAATAACCAGAGGCTGTGACTGGGCAAAGAGAATGCGGAACTCCTCATCGAATGATGCAACAAGCTCCCCGAGGAAGAGGTGGGCAATGCAGCGATGGATCTTCTCATAGGACCACATGAAGCTGCAACACAATAAATAAAAATGGATACGGTTAAATCAGCATGTAATTCTCACAATAGAAAAATAAAATAGGCAAGTCTTTGCATGGGATTTAAATGATCTTGAACTGCTCACCTGTAGTTTCCACTGAGTACAGCCCTGCAGTCAGCCAAGAGGAAGCGGTCTTTCACCTGGCCCTTAAAGGACTTCCCCGTCCGACAAAAATATGTGATACCCGCCACAGTTCTTACACGCATCATCTGTATAACCCAAACGATACACAACATAAGATGTTTGCACAATATTATGTAGATAAGATTTTACTGTTGCACACTGCATGCTGAGCTGACACGAGATCCGCTTTGGATCCGCTCCCATGTTAATCAATGAGTGTTCGCACACTGCACATCAAGGTGAACTCTGCTCGCGGAGCTGTCGCTTTTGTTTCAGCTGCGAGTCTATTTTTTCCGCCTTGCCTCATGTGTTTGAAGCGCTTTTACATAGAGTGCAATGGAAATACATCGTAGAAGTAGGCAAAACACTACAAATACTAGTTTGGAAGAAAACCCTTTGCTTGTTTCTTATCCCCGTCACCTCTGTCCCACCATTTACTCGATTCAACAGTTGTTCAACGTCATATTTATAGAACTTTGTTGCTCACCTGAATTGTCATAATATGTTAATATACTTGTGATTCTACATTTATTGTCCTACAACATGCATGCTATTGTTAATACTGCACAATCGATGCAGTGCAACGTATTTCATTAGTAACTTACATATAGAGAGCTGGCGGGCGGGGTGGACGGAAGTCCGCAAACAGTGTGCAAAGCATGGCGGAGAAACAGCCCTGAAAACGCGTCCACGATGCAGTGTGCAACGGGCTAATTCACAGCACCTGAGAAAATCTTAAAATGTCTTCTTACATGAACAAAGTCCAGGTTAACTCGGCAGTTGGTCACCATGGTTACAAAGTGATGGGAATTTTGCTCATCCAGTAGGATGTAGACCGGAACATGACGAGCTGCTGCATCCAACAGGTCAGCAAAAATGTCAACATCAGTGAATATGTCCATCACCACGGCAATAACCTGGAGCAGAGGAATATCAGACAGATATGAAAATCTTTTTAATCCTGTCGTTTTTAAATAGTAAGTCATTGCTGTAAAGTCAGAGAGTAGTATATGTAATCTAATATTGTGTGTTATTGTATACTAAATAAAAGAAAAATGGGGCCTCAAAACAACTCTTTCCTCAATAGCATGTTTAGATGTTGGCTCTCTAAGTCATTATTCCCTTTATAAACTAAATCTGTTCATAACTAATCCTTGGTGTACAAGTATCAACAGTGGTATTGGACTTAGTTGGAGTTATGTATTGTAGCCTTATTTGCATTGTAGTCTCTCAGCCTGGCGCACCATATTTTCTACTTTGAAACATGACCAACCAGTCACACACATAGAATAATACATACACACATAATGACAGGTGATGACGCTAATAAATTTGACTACTCACTACATTCAAAGGAATAAACAGAACAGACGATGACACCAACAGCCATACAAACAGGTTGGACTACATTTGGCAAATGCACAGGCTAATAATAATTAGGCTCTAGTGGACTGCATGCGAAATCTGAAAAGCCGGCAGTAGCAGAAGGACGCACTGCTTCATTCATGTTAGGTACAATGATAAGACAAACAAAGGGGATATTCATGGAAGATATGTGCTTATCTCATGGTGGGCGTGGGAAGCGTTGAACTGATTTGACAGAACATCAATATGGTTAGTTGAACATCTCAACAGAGATCGTGAGAAAGTGTTGCTTAAGCCAGTGACCTTGATGTCATATCCATATACCATGTACAGTATCCAAGTATACAGGAGGAGTAGAAATGAGAGCCAGCCACTCAGTATTCAGGTGTGGGAGGGGCATGGACTTCCTAGCATTTCTAAACCAAAACATCAATGTTTTTGTAACACTGTTTTTAACCGCAAGAGGATTTTTGCACACAAATCAAGATGTTCCACTTTAAATGTGTCTATTCATCAATCCAAGCATGCGGTGAAAGAATGCTTTCAGCTAACTGACACTGATGTGTTCCTTCCAAGCGTTCTTGCTGGAAGTACACCAGCTGCAAGTTTGTACACATGCAGGAGGTTTGTACTCCTGCTCGCTCCTCGTGAGTCTCTCTCTTCCACTCACGTGATGTGCATTCTTGATCAGCCTCCTCGCCTGCTCCTTGATGCTGGGCATGTCAGGATCCGACGGGTTCACCAGAGTCGTGACCTCCGTCGGCCCCACGAAGCTGTGCTGCTGTAGCGGCCATCCCAGGTCCAGCCCGGGGGCGGCCAGGTCAGAGTGCATGGGCCAGTAGGTGTCCGAGGAGCCATCGGCCTCCGGAGCCCCGTCATGGTAGGTCAGCTCCGGTACACTGGATGTCTGGCTGGGTGCATGGATTGTGGATTTGATATGTTCAATCTCGGTCCGTGCCAAGAAATCCACCACGTCAGAGTTCTGGAGGAACTCATAGTAACCCTGGTTGGACAGCAGAGAGGCAAGCCATCAGCGCATAATCAAGTGAACAGGCCTCCATATAGAGGGCCTCATTCAATGTAAACGCTGACAACAGACGTGTAAGTCAATAGACCATCCCAATAGACCCATGGTTGTGTGTGGGGAACAATATTGTTATAGGAACGAACTTTTGCTAACTGTTAGTTCGGTGTTTTGTGTGTTCCTGGTTTTTATGCTGTATGTTACACTATTAAAAATTAAGTAGTTCATTGCTTGCAATTACAAACTATTTTGCAACTTCTGTTTGTCACTTGTGTCTCAAAATATATGAAAACTACCACAACCACACTTACTTGTAGGTCATCCTCTATAAGAGCATCAATAGCTAGGCGGTACTCTTCACGATAGTGTGGTGGCAGATAGTTGGGGTCCAGCGGGTTATCACCAACAGATGAACTTTGAGAGCGGTGTGCCATGGTTGAAGAGAAGATTGCAGCAAAGGAGCGCAGATGTAGAAGAGTTTCTTACTGTATGTATAAAGTAGCATTTTCAGTGTTGTTCACACTCTTATACACTTATGCAATGATGGCTATCACAAAAATGTAATGTCATGTCAAGCAAGAAGTAAAAGTAAAGACTATATAGCCGCAGGGAAACAATAAGCAGGATTCCACTTGCCAACGTGTAACTAAGACAAACTCGACTCACTAAACACTCTGTACCAATAATGTCAGAATTAACAGAACATGTACAATTATAGTTAAACAATATTTCAGAAGAATACAGGCTGTAACAGAAGAATACAGGCGATATATCCAAATCGAGGAGTATCCCTTTAACACAACTAACTGCACAAAAGGTAATGTTGGTACTTAGAAACTAAGATACTATCCTACAAACTTGAAATGAGCTAAAGACCAAAAGTCTTTAAAAGAGTATACCAAATGAATCCACTGAACAAAGAGCTCAAACCCATAATTATTTCCAAATTCATATTAACCTTCAGTATCTATATTTAACTTGTATTCAATGTATGGTAATATGTGTTTTTCATGAATTATATAAAGGAGACCTCTTAAGGGTTAATTTGACTCAGCTCTTAGCAACGACATCACACACCCTGTTTAATTACACACTTGATATGAGTTTAGATTAGTTTAGAGTTTAGTATTTATCACTGACATGTCACCCCTGTGATCACGTAAACGTAGACTGTCTGGTTTAAGAACAAGGGAAGGAAATTAACTGGAGAAGAAAAACATGGATGAACAGACTGGGAGAAACAACAAGGGTAGGATAGAGGATTAATGGGGGAGGTGTACGAACAGGTCGGCCATATTTCTGTTGAGTAAACTTGTCATGCAGGTGTTTCACGCTGGTTGTTGCTCAAATCGGCTTCTGAAATCTGTGTCATGTTGAGAAGGACATAATGGGGAGATAATGCAAATTCTACTGGGGCCACCCTGCTCCTTTCCCCCACTCTCTTTTAGTAACAACTGCAACAAATAAGACATTGTGTTTCTCTCTATAATGGGTAATTAAACACACATGGGAGCAGCTGTAGAGACCTTAAAGGTAAAGCTACTCTTTCAAAGTTGGCCTACTTTTAAATCAGTTTAAAGACTGTTCATTCAAGATAAAACATTAATTGACTGAAAATAAAACAATGGTTGAAAGAAAATACAAAGTTGAGTTACATACAGATACAAATAAAAGATAAAATATACATCCCATTTGATTATTACACTGTAACAGTTGCAATAATGTATTCCTACATGAGGTACTCCATTGTTGTCAATCACAAATGAGAGGCTATATATTTTTGTAGCTGGCTAACACATGATTCTTCAATGTATTTGAGCATATAACCTCAACAGGAAGTGTTTAACACTGTTTGAATCCATCACCATGGAAACCTGCCGTCCTACTCTGGCTGTACTGTATGTCAAGGGTGACACCTGCCTAAAGATATTTCAGTGTGTGTTGTGTGTGGGTGACGTGTGTTATGTTGGTTCACATACCTAGGGGCACCGTGTAGTGATAGACCGGGTTTGAGCCCTAACATGCTCTCACAGAGAATCGTTCACTGAGCAGCAAATGAGTCACCGGCTAGCATTGGACTGCCATAGGGCTAACATGCAACGTGCTGCACTATGGTGACTCATCCGCCTAGCATAATGGCCGGCATCCTGTTTCCTGACTTAGATCCAACCATAGAATTTAGAACTTGTGGTCGTCTCTTTCCATATAGGAAAGTTCCATGGTGGCTAGGATACTTTGGCCATATTGGCTGCAGATGGCAAGTTTCCTGGACTAATTTAAGATTTTGTTCAATTCATTTCTATGGATAGAATTTGTGTGTGTGTGTGTGTGTGTTTAACTGGCTGTTCATTTCAAATTATTCTAGTAGCCACTTGCTCTGCATGGGGGTAAATATTTGCTGAGACAGCAGGCCCCAACGTGAGAGATTTGCTCTTTCTTGTTGAGTGGAATACAGCAGGACTGTCTGACACATAAACACGTAAGACCATAAAACATGCATGCCCCCAAGTTCTGAAACACTGAATATCTTCACCACAGCTTGTACAGTTAATAAACAATAGCAAATCTACCCCACAATACTGAAGAGCACAATTTGTTCTGCCCATGTTGGTGGTAGGGTTTGTTCAAGGGCATACAGTAGTAGCACTAACCTGGGCGGTGACCTCAGTGTGAATATAATGAGACATAATAGAAAGCATTGTTTGCACTGTTTCCATACTACCACCTGCCCATTACGCTATTGTAATTATAATGTAACTATCAGAGTCACTACTCAAAAATTTAAAACATATAATACTAGCTATATTATATATAATTATAGTTAGTAGTTATAGCAACTGTGCTCAAAGTTCAAGGTAATGAGGCACAGGTAAAGAAGAAGGTTTCTTATTTTTCCCCTTTCTGTCAGCTATGTTTTGTGTTTATTATAAAAGGGCAGGGCTGTTCTTCAGTATCATAAACAAAGCTAGGTTTAAACCCTAAATCATTACGGGTGAGGCAGGAGGCAATAAACCTAAATTGCATTCACTTCATTTCAATATTCAGACATGGCCGTTGACATTCTTGCATTCCCCGTAAGACCACAGACATGGGAAGTTGGGCGGCGCTTCATCTCAAAATGTGCATTGATGAATTTCGAAAGTGAATACCATCCATGAAATATATACAACTTTCTATCACACACTGGATGTGTACACCTCAACACACCTCGCTAAACAAACACCATCACTGATCCAGCTTAGCTCAACGGTCAGGTTGTTTTGTTTAATTATTCTTTCTGAAGAGTGTGAGAGACGAATAGCTGAAAACAGGTTTCTAAGGATGTGTCTGCCTGTCTGTGTTCCTGTCAGAACCTTGTTGTTGGGATGTAAGCACACATGACCAGAGAATGCACAGCATACACACTATACGTTATCACCTGTCCTGTATCAACTTAACATGACAATGTGTATTCAGGCTCTGATGTAAATCAGGCAGATAACCAGCAGCTACATGCCAGTTCTCCAGCTAGATGCAATTTTTCCAACTGCTATACAGATAAGTAAATAATCTTTCTAAGTGCCACTTCCACATGCATTTTTGAAACGGTAATGTGTGGAAAAACACAACAGTGCTTATCTTATTTTTTATTTTTTATTTATCTTTCTCTATCAATCTCTCTTTTCATTTACACATGCAAACACAAATAACTCAATCAACGTGTACTAAAATACACACTGTGTTCTAGTTGCAGCCTTGAATATATGAAGCAGCCAGTTTGGGCATACTGGTAGCGTGAAACTACCATTTTATAGACAACGGAAAAAACATTATGAATGATATAAAAATGGGTATGTATGTATGTATAGCTATGGTTGCACTTACGTAACTACATGCTTATTATCTTTGTCTCTGGGATACTGCATCTATAACAATATGGCAACAGATGAAGTAATATTAGTCATAGCCATAGCCATAGTGTAACCTACACTTATATTTACAGTATGATAATAAACTACAGTAGCTTTAGTTGGTACTACTGAACAATACTGAGTGGGCTATAGTATACTGTAAAGACTTAGTTCAAGTTCGGCTCTTTGTGCTCTTTTACACAATTATTTAATCCCCAGGGTGGTCTGTTGCATAAAATAACTGACGGTTCACTTTCTCATATGTGTCATTCATGTCATAGTTCGTTTGTGTGGATTGTTGAGGAATATTAACTGAAAATAATAGAAATGAATACAATAGAATAGAACAGAACAGAGAAGAATGAAATAGAACTGGAAAGTAAGAGAGCACTTCCTTTGCACCATATACTTCTTCCAGCTATCACTTTGATCAAACAAACCAACAAATGTGCTAATAATTTGCCTGTTTCTCACCTCTAACTGTGCAGAAACTTGGAGGCGTACTTGTTCTTTCTGCTGTTTCCACTTTGTACGATCGTCTATCGCTCTACCTGGCGTGACCTCCGATGATTCCCCCGCTGGGAGTCCTTTCTATCTTGTTTGACACATGTCTTTACCAAGCAGCACTATTCGACCCAAATTTTAAAAAGAAAATAAAAATTCATCCCACCGGCGATGCAACGCAGACTTCAGGCCCGTCCCTGGTGGTTCTCTCGGCGGGTGAATGTCCCGGACCTTCCAGAGAGAATAAGGAAGAAGCGGGTAGCTGACTTCACCGCCAGGGCATTCCCAGTTCTGTAACTCCGCCTCTAATTAATCATTGGAAGCTGGCGATAAGTGGCATATTTCAAACGTAGCCTCCTAGGCCTATCTTATTGTCTATTATGTAAAGAAAAACAGATCAGTAGTATTCTAGGCTTATTAATGTGCTTCTTCTTGTACAATAGGCTATTAAGCCATGGACCCGTTATTCTGAAATGACTAAACGCGTTCTACTTCCTTCTGAACATAGAAGAAGATCGACCCTCTTTCTCTTATTCATTCTATTTTCTGCCAGGATAAATAAAGACGATTCAGCAGTTTAATAAAATAACAACACACATACTGCTCACTTCTCTGTTCTACTCCACTGAACTTAATGTATTGTTTTTGAGGAACTTGTAACCTAGGAAAACAGTTTAGCCAATACATTCTCTACTATTGAGGTGTTTATAAATAAAACATCACTGACAGTTAATGTATGCACACACACACAGACACACACACACACACATAGAGAAGCCCACAAGCCTTCGGCTACATTTACCAGCACATGGCATCATGTAGGCAACAGTGACAACTTGTTATGTGCTTGCATGTGGGCTGTCCTTTGTCCATTTTCCTATCTGTCAGTTTAAACACACCCTTGTTAACAGCTTCTGATAGCGACAGGGGTACACACACACGCACGCACACATGTGCACACACACACACGCACACAGGTGCACACACACACACACACACACACAAACAGACACACACACACACACACACAGACACACAGACACACGTTTGAGCACACATTGTAAGTACACTTGTGCATGGGTGTGTAATGCTTACTTACACTCAGGGTGTGCCCTGCTGGAAATTTGCATATTAACTCTTTCAGGCACACACACACACACACACACACACACACACGCACACACACACATATACCTACACACTGCTCTTCATTGTTTTGCATACATACAGAGATTTTAAATGAGTTATTCAGAAATTCCATTCAATTCCATCCAATTACCATTGACTCTGTGGTGGACATATTGAGGCATATTATGTCTGTGTGTGTGTGTGTGTGTGTGTGTGTGTGTGTGTGTGTGTGCGTGTGAGTGTGTGTGTGTGTGTGTGTGTGGCATCACATGCACATAAAATAAGTAAACACACTCGTCCGTACAGAGGCTGGAATGGAGACCGCACCCGTATCTGAGGAATGCGTTCATGGCCTCTGGTAACACACCCAGTACCTTGCACTCCCTCCCCCATCCCCCCCTCCTCCCTTCTCTGAGTCACCTGGTTGCAGGTCTGGGCCTGAGATGGTGGTGGGAAGTAAACCCAGGCCTGGAGCTCACAAGCCTCTCTCTGGAGCGTGTCTTACTAGAGATGGCATTCTCCAGTCCATTCAGTGGAGCGGGAGTCAAAGAGGACAGCATTGTTGTAAAACTGATTTGGTTCTTTTGTTGTAATGAATTCACTTTGTTACCAGTAGAAAACAAAACTATCTTCTTTGGTTAGTACAAATTTGTTTACTACCATTTACTGGACTTTTAAAACAACTAACTATAATGCCAGAAACATTTATTTTCTTGTAAAATAAGTAAATCAGCCTCAGCTTATTTTATAAGGGTGGGTTATATGATATTTTATCATAATCAGTAAAAATAATATCTTTATATTGTTGTTGAAAGAGGTTTGAAAACACACTTATGGAACACCTTAATGACCACATAATGACATTGTCACTATAACAAAGAAGTGCTTGGGTAAGTGTGTATGCAGATGTACTGGCAGTAATATCTTTCTATTCCCATCTTCCTTACTTGTGTGAGTTTTCCCAGCATGCTATTCTCATGCTGTAATGTCACACCTGAGTATAAGGTGACTTTATGCAGCCTGGGGCTGTGAGGTCATATTTGCACGACCATGTGGCACTGAAAGGTGTGCACAATTGTGTGTGTGTGTGTGTGTGTTTGCGTGCTTTAATCTTTGTATTTGTATGTGGATGCTTTGTTGTTTTGAAAGGTCACTGTCACTTCCAATTAGCATACACTGTGAAATGACATTGCACCTTTTGTTTTATTGCAATCTATAAGTCTATGTGTTGTTTGGGAATCCTGCTACCATACTTTGGCACACAAGATACAATACGACCTCAACATACAAACACCCACTGAAAAACATTTCTGTAGCAATAATATCTCATGTAAATATTATTTTCATATTTTTTAAATATGACAATCCTTTCTGTTAATCATTTCAATTCAGTGGCCTACTCATAGCTTGGTGGGGTATAATTTAATTTCCATCACCATAAACCATAAACAAATCAGGTATAAAACTGGACAATAGAATATGGATTTGTGTGTGTGTGTGTGTGTGTGTGTGTGTGTGTATGCGTGCATGTGTGTGTGTGCCTGTGTATGAGCCTAAAGGCCTATTCACGAGACAATAAATGTTTGTAAATAAATGTGTCACGTGATGGTAAGATGATTCTATAATTAGTGTTATGAAATGATTAATGATTTTTTCAGAGGCTCAGCTGGCAAATATATCAGAGTAGGCTATTCAGATATAACGGTATTTATGTTACAAAAAGTTCAAGTATTCAGTTGTAGAAGCATCGTCAGCCAGGAAGCTAAGTTAGCCGGGTTTTACGTCCATACGTTTTCTAGTGATACATAAAAATGATAAGAAATTGACGAAATGTTATAGTGAGAGAGACCTCTAGTGGTCGCGTCAGCGTAATGGCATACAATTCCTCCAGTAGTCCAGTTATTTAGAAAGCTAGGTTTCAGTAACTTCATTTTACTAGCCCAAATATTCTACAACTAACTCATCTTTGTGTCATCTTTGAATTCCCTTTTACTTCTCATGCTCTTACCTCTTTGCTCTTACTTCTCATGCACTTATCTCTTCCTATAAATAACATAAAAATAAAACTTCTTAAGTACTAAGC
>JAODUG010025612.1:0-20179 GCA_027564795.1 Aphredoderus sayanus
TTTTTTTTTTTTTTTTTTTTTTTTTTTTTTTTTTTTTTTTTTTTTTTTTTTTTTTTTTAAGCCCTCATCTTACCCTCATGACAGGCCAGTAAGCCCACTCAACACAGCTATTAATGGCCCCGGCCATGGTGTTTTCCCCCCCAAGGATGTGTGCATGAGATATACTGTAAGAGAGATGCAGAGTGGAAAGAGAGAGGTGACAGAGAGAGAGAGAGTGACGTTGGAGATTGTCATTTCATTAGGCAAATTGTTTCTCGGACGTTTTGATGCACCAATGTCACTCCAGAGAAGGTGATCCGTGAAGGGGCAACACAAGCAGGATACAACTGGGTACACTCACAGCACACTATCGGACACAATGGCCAAGAGCAAGGGATGGTATACTGTAGGGTGTGTGTGCCTGCATGGGTCTAGGCCTGGAGCCAAACTGGCTAGGGACATTTTAGTAATTTGCCCTAGCTGACCTCAAAGTGTCATAAGTGAGCAGTGATAGGGCTGTAGCCACATTATTACGTGGGCTAGTGGACGCCTGGGATGTAGGACGGAGGAGAAAGAATGTTATAGGCTACATACGAACCTTTCTTTCTTTCTCTCTCTCTCTCTAATCCCCTCTCTTTCTTTCTTTCTTTCTTTCTTTCTTTCTTTCTTTCTTTCTTTCGCTCATTCTTTCATTATGTCTTGTCTTTTGTTCATCTTTCTATGTTTCTTTCTTGTTTCCCTCTTTCTTTCTCAATGATGCGTGATGAATAAAAAGTTCCGCCAGAAGAACTGCTATAGCTGTGACCACCAAGGCTTGTGATGTAAGGATTACTGCAGAGCTTGCAATTTCTCACTGCAGTGTGTGTGACCTATCACATGCCGTGCTCAGCAATTGACAGGACAGGCCCATATCTCAAATCACGGACATTTTCAGAAAGGATGCCCTCCATATAATATTTCATCTAAAATCCTATAACTACATAAAACGTAGATTTATGGTTTACACTGTGGTTTACAACAAAACAAGTTTCTCAAGGTGCCATTTGTAAAACAAGCACGTCTTGACTTTCAAGCAGACCTTTCTGCCAAGACTCATTCTGTGACTAGAAAAGGCTACATTGATTACCTCTCTACTGTATAATGGGGAAATAAAAAGAATGTAATGAGTAAAATGTGTTCTACAGTTTTTTCTTTACTTTGCTGGGAACCAAACAGATAAAGTAATAATTCTGGGGATGATGTGTGCAGCTGGCCACAGTAACTGTGTCTCCTTATACAGAGATTCAACACTCCCACCCATGTTAATAGGGCAGTAATTAGTATTGATACACAAAGCTTTGGCTGGTACAAAGCCAACTCTTACCTTTAAGCATTACATACACAGTTCTGTGAATAGAGATAATTAAAGCTAAAACTCAGTCTCTGTGTGTCCCATACTAAACAACTCTGATAAAGCCTAATGCTGTACATGTGAACAAAAAGACTAAAACAAAAAACACATCCTGCAGTCCTTATGGACTGTTTTTACAAAATGCACTATCAGCAGAAATATATGCTCAGCACCAGCATCCACTTTGCTTTCAGCACGACACATCAGCCGAGAAAAGTTATCAGGACGCAAACACTATTCAACCAAAGCATCCTGTTACTCTCCCCACTAACAAGATAAATGCTTGTTGCCCTCTTAAAACGTCAAGATAAATCACTGCAGCCAGTATCCATGTTCAAACACCTCGCGTTTGGGCTTGTTGAACAAGCTGCTCTGAAGAGGCACACAGTCAGCAACCTTGCTGAAAATACTCAGAGATCACAAATCCCCAGGGAATCATGTTTAATGCATGAGCCCCGTTATAATGAGTGGGAGAACAAGACCTCACGGCACCTTTAATGTATTCACGGAGGTGTCTCCGATGCTTTGAGTCGTGTCCCAGGACTCAGCTGTCTGTCTGTCTGTCTTTTCTGTGCTCAGATGCCTGTCACGTCACGCTGCCCTTTGCTTTAGACCACCCGAATAAACATGGCATTCCTGTGTGGCTCACATTTGTGACATCAAGCCCTGCTATTTGCATTTTCCTCCTTGCTTGCAAGGATTAACCACATAAGTTAAGAGAGATGAGAAAATGGACTGCTCGTATGTGTTTTCAAAAGAAAACAGGTTGAGTTTCAAACACCAACCAGGGTCTATAACTCAAGATGTTTTTTTTCTTACAATGATGTGTACCACTTTTGTGTACCACCACCTACCCCACCCTATTGGACCACAACTATTGAAATCAGAGGTGACGGTTATAAAATCCCACGTAAGTCAGGAGACATTGAAAAGGTTGCTTTTTGTCCTCTCCTGTCAGTCTTGTGCTATTGTTGTTTGAAAATACAATTCTTCAAAATGAAAGTCTATGCAGTCACCAGCAACGGTGCTTAAAACATTTTACATAAGCTCTGTATTAAATTAAATGTCCTTTCCAAACAAATATGATATTGAATTTGCTGTGACAGTTTAGAAGACTGTTTAAGAAAACTACTGTACAAGCTTTATTTATATTGCAAGATGTACCACGTGTGTGTGTGTGTGTGTGTGTGTGTGTGTGTGTGTGTGTGTGTGTGCGTGTGTGTATGCGTGTGTGTGCGTGTGCGTGTTTGTGTTTGTGTTTGTGTGTGATGTGACTGTGAAGCCAAGGCAACTGACAATGATGTGCTTCCTCTTTGGGGGAATGACGAGGTACAAAATGCAGCTGAGCCTGCTTCCTTCTCCAGGCGAATTAGCAAACAGCATGTGTGTTGGGTCATCTCCCATGTGAGGAGGCCAGCTAATCGTGTGCATTAGTGTTCTACTCCAGTCATCCTTGTCTCCATGACAGTATGTGACCACACAGGTTTCAAATGACGAATTCAAATCAAATAATCCTTATTTTGTTTAAAAAACTGTATTAATCACAGCATCTGGACACATTCATGAAAGTTGTCTCATAGGGCTGACAAATGTTTGATTTCTATACGTAGGTTTGTCATATGCCATTTTGTTAGATCTAATATGCTGTTGGGGAGAGGAAAATATGTGGCACACATTTGGGCTCCATATGTAATCTTCTATTTGATGTTTAAACTATTAAACTATTAAAAGTGATAGAAATGTACAGTATAGTCCTATATAAAGTATAAACACATTACATAATATATTGATGCATTGACTTCATAACATGCTAGGTCTTGGTAATTACATAATTAATCAATATAAAGTCTTCAATATGAATCTTTTACATAAAAGTACTTTGTTAAACAACTATTATTTAGTATGGTTATGTTTGGTATGGGTTGATGACATGAGCATTTCTAAAAACACAGTAGGCCTATTTATAAAAGAATCCATACATTTTATAATATGTTTCCTTTTCAATAATAATTAAAGTTTCTAAATTGTGTGTGTGTGTGTGTGTGTGTGTGTGTGTGTGTGTGTGTGTGTCACCCATAATTACACCCATAAGGACCCATAAGGTCCTGTCTCTGCATTGTTTTCTTACTGAAGAATGGGGTTCAGGTGAAGAAAGTGGCAGCTGATTGTGGTAGGGTTAGGGTTGTGCAGGATAACAATTAAATTACCAAATTGTCCCTACATTGGAATAGCTTTAGCAATCATGATAACCAAATAGCTGCTGCACCATAAAATAATATTCATAATTCCCTAACAAACTACAGTAGGCCTACACTGATGGCTGACCTAATTAGGTGCACTAAAACAATTTGTGAGAGAGAGTGGATTTCACAATGAACCTTGCAGAATGAGACCAGAGTAGTGACTTAAAATGACCAAGGAAGCCACAAGATGAAAAAGTGGGCTAAAACAGAATGAGAGAGAAACGTGCGAGTGCCCACTGTGGCAACTATAAATTGTTCACAGTCTACACACAGAAGTAATGGAGTCAAAATTTTGATATTTTAAATATGGTGAAAGTAATAAGTATCTCAAACTAGAAATAGTAGAAAGTACATATACCTGAAAAATTACACGTACTTCATTACTGTCAACCAATGCTATTTAGCCACATACTGTACAGTACAGGCTTTTTCCAAGCCTCACTAAATCTGTTCATGCGTTAATTTAAGATTTTTGAAGTTATTTGAAGGTTGAATGGTTCAAATTCATATACTATACAAGCACTTGCCTGTGCACTATATCCCCGCATAGTATTCCTTTGTACTCATTTGTACAGGTTGTAATGGTGTCAGATAGATAGCTCCCCACACAAGCCCCCTCCATCCCTCACACTCTACCACAAAGCATTTTTAAATATTATGTAGTGGGCGGAGACAGATTGTCTCCGCAAGTCTAATTACTCTCTGCAGTTACATGTATTGGAAGCAAATGTAAATTAGTGTTCTTGAGTTGGGCTAAGTTTCCTATCTTCCTATCTTTTACATGTACTGAAAAACTGTCTGGCCTTATATATATTAAAAAAATGAAAAGTGAATATAAATTCAGATGCTCCTGGTTCTCTCTTCAGGTGTTGAGCTTCAGCTGAGGATGGCAGGAGATTCTCGAGTCCTCATGGACCACGACATGGAGATAGGTGTGACACCAGGACAGGTAAGCTACACTGGGTATACTGTATAATATATGTAAAATATTTGCAGACAATGAAGAGAATGAATGAAAGTGGGAAATAAAAAGGAGATGTTATTGTATACAGTATCAGCACTGTATATACAGTACAGAGCATACTATAGTACTTACTCTACTCTACTATACTATACCAGTATACAGTACAGCATACTGCTTGTAGGTGAGTCCTACTGTATACATTCCAGTCTGTCATAGTCCCCACCTGTCCCCTCCAAATGGATTTGACCAGCGAGGCTTATTCTGTTGCATTTGCTACAGTATACCCTGAAACAATTTTGAAATCAGTGCATCTTGTGGTATAGCCTCAACATTGCTTCTCTCTCTCTCTGTCTTATTCAAACAGTTGATCAAAATACCTTCACCCCTGCCCTGTGGAGCTTGTTTGTGATGTCACTGACTGATGTTTTGAGGTCAACAGCAATTGTTTTCCTTAGTCTACCCATTTGAAATCACTACGCCAGCGGTCTTTTTCAGGACATTCCAAATTGTTATAAAAGCTATACCCAGTGCTTGTGAAAAGGCTCAGACTGATTTCCCCTTTTCCAACCTTCAAAACGGCTTGCTTTTCTCCCAAAGAAAGCTTTCATGATCTTCATGTTGGTTTGTTATTTTTTAACACAAATGCTGTCCATAGCAAAACCCAAGGCTTAAACCAAGAGCATACATTCATAACTATTGTAAAACATATCAATCTAACAGGACGCCTTGGGTCAACAAGAAAGACCTGTCAGACATATGTTACGATACTTTTGCTCTCCTACAGTAAATACTTAGGTGGCCTGATACAAAATCTGTTAAGTTCTACATTGTCCTACATCTTGATGAAAATACTGTACCTGGAAATATAAGCTGAAATGTGGATCTGCCGTCTCATGTACAGTACATCGCTTGATCTCACTCTGTTATCGTACAGCAGAAATGGCCTATTGTACAGCAAAATCAGAGATTATTCTTGCCGTTCCAATACTGTTGGAGGGAACAGTATAAATACTGTACTTAAACAATACAGTGTACACTATATACTGTCTATATTAATTTTATCAACACATAAGTCTGCAGTACACACAAAAAAACTTCAAATAGTGTGGCACTGTAGCTATGCATCATGTACTGTAGACAGAGCTAGATCTAGAAAACACCCAAAGTTCAAAACAGCTGACACCAGCACTCCAATGGTGACACGGATCACTACACACACTGTTCCTCAGTAACACTGAAGGGAGCCTTTAATTCATTCTTGAACTTGGGTAGGAATTATATTTGAAGGGCAAGCTGAGGTGAGACATCATTCCACACCATTGTGGAATGATGACATCATTCCACACCGAATGTGTTTGGAGAAAATGGTATGCCGAACCCATTTTGGAGAAGGAAAGATTTCTGGCGATGTAATCACTATTTTTAACCAGGTTAAATAATATACAGTAATAGTACAGTAGCGACACACGCAAGTTACCTAGACAAATATCAATGTTTCATTTAATTAACATGAGTGTGATAACCTAATATGTGTTTTTCTTTTTTTCTTTGTTATGAATGAATTTGAGGTTGGAGAAAGTGTATTTTAGAGTGGTCATTCCAAGAAAAACTAATATTTCTTAGTAACGCCCCTATGATATATAGTCATGGAGTCATAGTATTCAGCAAAATATGCTATACAAGCTATAAGGAAGTGAAGTTGCCAGTAAGCAAAGAAAAGTTTAATATTCACTTTTTTCAACAAATATTACCAAAACTGTAAGTGAGCACATACAATCGTGCACATACAACAATAACAACATTATGTTAATGTAGGCTATTGTAACAGTAACAGTAAACTGATTAGAAATAGTACAATCACTAAATTAAGTAGACGTCTACTTAATTTAGACTGTTGTGTTGATTTACATAACCTTGCATTGCTCGTTGATAAAAACTGACAATCACAGGTGGTAACCAAAAAGTGATCGCCTGCTGAAAACTGACTGCTGTCCACGAGTTACAGCTGCTTTTACAGTACAGCATCTTCGTCTGTGATAATAACAAAGATAGCCTATGTATTTGTTTAAATTTAACTTTTCTTGTCTAACTGAATTATCATTAATTGTGTTATTTTGGCCAAAGATAGCAATAGCCTAGCTAGTGGGCAAGGACAGCTGAAATGCTGTGCAATAGTAACTTCATTCATGAAATAATACATGCTTGTGGATACAAATGGCTGGTTATTGGGCTAGGACAGCTGCGTGCCATATAAACGAACCATCATTCATTAAAAAATACTTGCTTGTGAAAAATTGGCATAATACTGCGCTATTCCACATAATCTTTGTGGTATTTTCACCTAAGCATGTCAAATACATTGCATTGAGAACTCAAGAAACTAGAATGGGGCATGGAATGTTCAGTTTAATATAGGTCTGGTGACGACACTAGAAATGAATAAGGACCAGCCAGCTAAAATCAGGCTTTACACTTCACACTTGCTTATCCACATCCATAGGTGCATAAACAGATGGCTCAGCCTGCTTGGCAGTGAAATTGGGAGTACAGGGGGAAGAGTCTGGTCTCTGAAGACACCACGCTTACAACTCCTAATAATGGATGGTGAGAATGCGTTGGTTGTTTACTGATATTCCCAAGCCAATTGGATCTTGTCCTCCATGAGCAAGTATGGTCATGAAAGCCAAATGAGAAAAAAATCGGCCACCATGTACTGCTGCCACACAGGGAAAGCTAATGAATATGTTTATGAGCCTTAGTCCCAAGGACAGTATTAACTACAGAGGCCAATGTTTGGCTCGCAATGACGGTGACTGATTAATGTTCCTCTCATTTAAATATTTCCTTGACAAATCAAATGACAAAACAAAGCATGGATATCAGGCTTTCTTTAAATTAATGGATACAATGTAGCATACAGTCATTGAGCTTCAATTTATAACTGTCTGTTAAGGTTGGCTCTAATGTGGTCCTCTGTCCCTAGGCACACTGGGTAATAGCTGAGTTCAATGACATCCGGCTGAGGAACTGTCACTAGAGTTGCTAATTGCTATGCTGGTCACAGCGCATTGTCTTTCAGTTCCTCATTTTCATCTCTCCTTACCACATATTCTGTATGTGGCGATCAATACAAATCTTTTCTTGTGAATGTGATACACAGCCGTAACCCTCCTGTTGTACTCGGGTTTCAAACGCACTACCTTGTTATGCCAGAAGATGGCTCCACCTGATTGTGTAGTTCTCTTTAGTGTCAGTGCTTTTTGTATTTCTTTCTTTATTTCTTTATTTCTATATTTATTTATGTATTTTTCGTGCCTTTTCAACCTACTACTGTCCTTGGGTTTCAAACGCAAAACCTTTTGCACCAGCAGTGCTCATCATGTCTATATAAGCTGTAGAATTAGAATTGGCGCCTTCTATCTGGCACAAAGAGGTAATGCGTTGGATCAGTTTGACCCGTAGGACAACAGGAGGGTTAACTAATGTGCATACACTATAAATGGACAGTTAAAACACATGAATGTAATTCACACAGACTGTACCTTGAAATATAATCATACAACAATATGTATGTGCCCTTCACTGCTAAAGTTGTCTCCCTGTCATGTCAGTTTTCAAAAGATAAAAGGATGAAAAACTTTAACACAATCTTTAATTACATAATGTACCTGTATAATTCATATCCCTGCTTCTAAGAGCATCACGGTAAATTGAAAGTACAACACAGGTCAGGTGTATCAGATATGACCTTATCCAGCTGAACTGTAAGAATGTGAGAACGGACAGTCTTAGTGCAACCCTAATAGGACATGACTTTCCTAATGCCAGCCAGTGTAGCTCTGGAGACAGCTGGATCACAGGTGTCTGATTAACACCTAGAGATTCACACAGCACAGGAACTGTTCTCCTGCCTCAACACAATACTATATTTCAATTAACAACTCTGGGATGTCAGTGTACTGCCAATGTGTCCTTGGCCTCTGTGTACGTGTGTACAGATACACACGTATTGTGTGTATCTGTCTATCATTGTGGATGCTCTGAGGGCTTGTTTGGGGGGTGGGGATAAAGGGCTTGTTCCTGTTTCTCTTCCTTTCCAGGCCTGCCATTGGTCCATAGGGAAACATTTCTGATGGATTGGCGGTGGTGGGGGGTGGGGGGGGTGGAGACAGATTGCCTGGCTGGAGCCTGGCCAGCACACATGGAGACCTGTGTGTCCTTGTGTTCTTGTTCTGCCCTTTCTCTTTCTCTCTCGAGCTCCCTCTCTTCCACACACACATGCACACACACACACGCACACCCACACACACACACACACACACATCCATAATGTCCTTGTGGGGAAGTGCAGAGGACCGAATACTTTTTATGGCTCTTATTTATACCAGCTGTTCAGCAGCCACGTGTTCTTTCTGAAAAAGGGAAGAATGAAAAGGTTTTATGTGCGTCATTGCTTAATTGAAATGAACACACCGAAGATAATACATAAATCCACTCATCAATTTGTGTGAGGAATTACCTATGTGGTTTACTCTAGCATTACATGGCCGTCCAAAACCTGTGTGCAGCGTGGCCGGCACCTCTCTCTACTCCTTTCCCTGCATAGGTCCCAGTCTCTACCCATCCCTTACAGAATCTAGACAAACATTAACTTTAGTCTGAGTTCTTGCCCGATCACTGTACGTGTAAATTCTCCTTCATTTGCTTTATCTATTCCATTTTCACAGGTATGCTCAAATATAACTCTTTCTATTGTTATTCCTGTACCATTTGCACAGCAACTTTTAAATAGACCTATTTTTGCAGAAAATGTATATAGCTTATTTACTGTTTGTATTGTATTTCGATGTGAAATTGCATGTTGTTCTGCACAATTTTGGCCAAGTCACTGTTGCAAATGAAAAAATGAAAAATAATTATAAAGTTCTCAACTAGCCTACCTAGTTAAATAAAGGTGAAATAAAAACTTTCAAAAATGAATAGCGAGCTTGGGAGGAAATGTTTTATTCTGCTTTTGTAACTGTGGTGTGGATGTTTAAATAAAATATATTTGAAACACAAGAGGTGATCTATAGGATATTTTAAGAATTAATATAGAAGCAAACTTCTATTTTCAATGTAATATATATATAGTAGAGGTGTAAGAGTATCCTGAGCAGAGAATGACATCACACTCCCTCTGTGATGTCATCCGAGCTCCTCTGTACTTTGTTTGCATAGCCGGGCCAGGCCTGCATGTTAGCGCATGTGTGTGTCTGTGGCTGCAGCATTTGTTTTGTTTTGAGATATTGGTACGCTTACGGGTACTGCACATCTGCATTTCGTGATTCAGCCTGCTTTCACTCGGTTCCCCTTTCCCCGGCCACTTTTGGGCGTGCCTTTTGTTTATGTGCTTTTCAAAAATGTTTTACTCAATACACACATTTGTATGAAGTTTCTCTACATGTGGCAGCAGTAACAGAGTGCAATTCAGCAGCTTATTGGGCCTTCAGATATGATAGAATTTATGACAGATCATATCTGTCATCTATCTCAGACACCTTTAACCACGCATGCTTTTTAAAGTTTGTAGCCCTATACACATTAATATCATAAAGCTCCGGGTATGACTTCACAGCAATGATATAATCTCCATTGCTATAAGGAGCAATAGTGTAGTAGGAACCATTGACAGAAGAACAAGACTTTCTTTCCACCTTTGCCCGAAAATCTGCGCCGACCTATCCCACAATCTCTTACGAACGCAGCAACATGACCACATTCAAAATGAATGGGGGCGACATTTTTGAATTTCCAATTTTTGCCATGAATATGGCAAGTGTGCCATGCCTGTTAGTGTGACATCCAGTGGCAGAAAGTCATATAGACGCACTTTAAGTGTCACACCGTCAAAAATAACATATTTGCTCTTCCACATCTTTCTCTATCCCTCTCTATTTCCCCCTCCTGGTCCACTATCCTCTATCCAGGTGAAGAAGCTTCCCAAGCATTTGCGGGAGGCTCAGATCTCGACGGAGCGCACCCACCTAATTTCCGACCCCGTCAAGAAGCCGCGCCAGCGCTACGTGCAGAAGGACGGCAAGTGCAACGTTCACCACGGCAACGTGCAAGAGACGTACCGCTACCTCAGCGACCTTTTCACAACCCTGGTGGACCTCCGCTGGCGTCTCAGCCTGTTCATCTTCACCCTGGTGTATGTGGTCAACTGGCTGTTCTTTGGCCTGTTGTGGTGGCTGATAGCACTCATCCGTGGGGATTTGGTGCATGCTGACGAGGAGGGCTGGACCCCCTGCGTGGAGAACCTCAACAGTTTTGTCTCGGCCTTCCTCTTCTCTATAGAGACCGAGACTACCATTGGCTACGGGTACCGTGTCATTACCGAAAAATGCCCCGAGGGTATCATCTTGCTGCTGGTGCAGGCCATCCTGGGTTCCATCGTTAATGCCATGATGGTGGGCTGCATGTTCGTCAAGATCTCTCAGCCAAAGAACCGCGCCGAAACACTCATGTTCTCGCAGAAGGCCGTCATCTCGGTGCGAGACAACAAGATGTGCCTGATGTTCCGCGTGGGGGACCTGAGGAACTCTCACATTGTAGAGGCGTCCATCCGCGCCAAGCTCATCCGGTCGCAGCAGACCAAGGAAGGGGAGTTCATCCCGCTCAACCAAACGGACATCAACATCGGCTTCGACACAGGAGACGACCGATTGTTCCTCGTGTCGCCTCTCATCATCTCCCATGAGATCAACGAGAAGAGCCCCTTCTGGGAGATGTCGCAGTCCCAAATGGAGAAGGAGGAGTTTGAGATTGTGGTCATCCTTGAGGGCATGGTGGAGGCTACAGGTATGAAGGGAGAGAGAGGGTAATCTGGCATAATGGTACCTGAAACAATAAGCTTCACAATACATTAAAAGGGAGACAAGGATGTATAGATAGAAAACAAAGTATAGGCGAGCACAATCCATGTAGTGATAAAAGGATAAAAGAACAATTAAAATTAATATTTCACACACCGTTTACATTTACATATTGATATGATTCCTTTTAACAACTGTTATATCTGATAGTTGATAGTACTTTATGTACAGTACATCACGTTGATACTTGATGTCTGCTAGAATCAAATGTGTCTCTACAGTACTGTATACAGTACATGCTGCGGCATGCATTTTCTCTGTTGCCATATTAAGCTTGTCTTTTTGATGGTGTTTGTTTCAAAATTAATCCACTATAGCTGTCCGTGCTATTGGTGCTCTTTAAAGGAAAAAACAAACATAACAAGGCACTCAAGTATTTTTCGTTACCAGACTTTATAAATGTTAATTTATAAGTTGTGTTTTCAGTATAAATAAAATGGAAGAAAGGATTACATGGTGCCCTTTATAGTAAACAGCTTCCCAGAGCATTTCAGTTTGGTCAGACTCATGAGCTCACTCAGTTCTCCTTGGAATGCTTTGTATGGAATATTGATTAAGTTATTTATCACTGTAATGGAGAGAATGAAGACAGGTTTAAAGCATGATGATCTGCAGCTAATTGTTCATTTGCTTTCCTAATGTTTCTTACAGTATGGGGTTAGCGCAGGTAAACATGCCCCTAACTGTAATGTTTATTGGCTTTGTTCAAGCCCTAATAAGCTCAATTTAAATACAATGCATTAAACATGTTGCTCATTTCATTTATGGAAATTTATATTTTTTTCCCTCCCATGGATGGGAATAAATAAAACGCATGATCAACAGCATTCAGAGTTGAAAAAACACAAATATCATTAAAACACAAAAATATATCAGTAAAACATAACGTGAATCTTTATGTATCTGAAAATGCCTACTCTTTAAGGGTTTATATAAAAAAAAATTCCTTCCAAAGAACAAATTGTCATCTTGCTTTGCTCATAAGATGTACAATTGGCTGCCTGACTCAAGCATTAAATCGCCTTCTGCTTCACTTAACCATGGCATGTGGTGGTTATGGCATCACAATCACTGCTTAGCTGTAAACAAATCTGATGCTCTCATTCGCTCCCCCACTTCCTGTCCACCCAATATCCAAAATTAATGTAGGGGCATCTTCAGGTCTGTGGAAGTGTAGCTTTCCATTATTTAACAATAAACAATATTTATGTACAGGAAATCAGGTTGAATGCCCAAGGCAAAAATATGGCCTGCTAATGACATTGACTTTGTGAACATTGAGTAAATTACCATATATGACATCATGGCAGAATCATAATTCAGGATGGGAACAGCCTGGAGAGCTGCCTGGGTATAGTATTTTTGATGAATAATAATGGTTTCTTTTTGTATAACTTTGGCTTTATTGTACAGGATTTAAATATGTATTGGGGTGCATTCAAATTATTCCCTGAGAAATGGACTACACAGGGTACATAATTAAAAAATTGTCTATTTTACATTGTTAGGTCATTCCCCCAGTGTAACTATGCACCTATTAAACATACAGTAGTCTGCAAAAAGCTTGGCTGTTAATGTTATAACTGATATATAATCTTATTTCCGCAAAAGGCGAATTCTGAAAAGCTACATAAACAGCTACATACCTTTTTTGCTGCAGTACCAGCATTGGCCACCATACTAATTAGGCAGCTTTTCTTGCTTCTCACTCATGAACTAGTAAAATCCACAAATTGTATTATTTAACAATGTTTTTCAATTTAAATTTTTCAGTTTCTCTTCTGGGGCTGACCCACAAATGCCCCGGTACGTCTGGTAAAATGTTGGTGTTTAAATGGTAGACAAATATTTATTATGATTAAATAGTGACCAATATCTTCAAACTGAGTTTAAGCTGTCTCTGATTCGTATGATGGAAATTCTCATTTACATGGTAGGGTTGCCAGTTAAAGTTCTGAGTTAGTCATCTGCAATGGGATCAATTATAATTGGCATTTGTAAGTTTGTAACAAGGTGTTAAAATATTGTTTATGTTCTGGACTGTGTGTTGCCAAGATGTAGGCTATTTTAGAAATATGCTGATGAATGTAGTATTGCCGCTTTTGTGTCATGAGAGATACTACGATGCAGTATTGACTCAAATGTTATTTCTAAAAGCATTATCTCAAAAGAAAGTTCATGGATCTAGGTAATTACGTAATATCAACATAAATGTCACTCCATCTAAAAAATAAAGTTCAGTAGACTAAGGATACCAAATTTTAGTTGAGCAGTTCATTTTTGATTACAAAGGTAATCTCCCCCTTGTGCTCTCATTGGCTGAAGCTCACTGCTGTCATTATCAGTCACAACATATTTCACACAGGATTTGGAGTGCCGGACGCATCAGTGACACTCTCAGATTGCGTTGTGAGCAGTTCACACTACACAATGATGCTTTGATTTACATCCGTGCAGGGACGTTCGACTGAGATCTTAAAACACTTATTGGCAAAAGGAAAACTAGGCTAAAATCCTGTAGTGTGAACAAGATATTAACTGCCATTGTTGCATACCAAACACATCAGTTCACTCTAGTCATGGCACAAGCAAGATAAGTTAGATATGTTAAATATATGCAAAACATGATATGACTAATTGTTACCAGCTCACTTTTAAAGGAACCAAGCCTTCTGTGAGATGATACTGTTGCACAACAATAGCTATTTCTCCTCCACTCCTTTCCTCAAGGCACCAACACTGACTTGTTGAATTGAGTGGCTTCTGCAGGTTTTCAGATGGGCACCATCGCCGGTGTTTCATCATTTAGCCAATTTCGAGAGGGCAGAACCAGCATCCTGGAACTACTCCATGCCATCCACCACTCAGCTCTACACGTATACACAATACACAATACATTTTTATTTATTTGACATGTATATGTCAAAATACATCATATTGTCAAAATACGACATATATGTCAAATTGTATATGTTGTATTCCTGTTTGCATGGGCAACTTCATTCTGTTTTCCCAGCGAGCAGCATTAGCTCCTCATAATATGCTATTTTACTAGAAAATATGTCAAATAATATGAAAGATACTATCAGATTTACATTTTACGGTGAATTTAGAAACTAACATTCCAAACTGTAGGGAGTACTCAGTCTGAATGTACTAGAGTTTATTGTATGCAAACTTGTCAACTTTCTGACTAAAAGCACTGACAATTAGTTTTAGCTCTGGTATTTATTTCCACACATTAATTTGTGAGAAGTGTAATTGACAGTAGCCAATGTGTTTAGAACATTAGAACCACGGGCAGCATAACGACAACCAGTTTAAGCATGACACACATTTTTTATAGTAATCAAATCAAATTCTCTTTTACATACAGTTCAATAATACCTTCACGTGCATACTTAGTTACTTACCAAGTTTGCAACAAAGTCAATACCAAATTTGTTCAATCTCATCCTAGTGAGACTGGGACGTATCTTTTATTATAGGTTTGTTATGTTTGTTATTTCTGGCATAGAAGATCACAAGCCTTGCATATTTTCTTTTCGTTGGTAATTTTTGCTATGCAGCTTTTTCCGCCATGCTGCTATGATGCATTTTATTAGGCTTGGCCCTTATCAATGCTGTGTGCAGCTTTATGGTTGTAATTAACATACAACCGAGAAAACACAGGATATGGAAGTAATGTATCGCTCCTATCTATTGTAATACCCATGCTTTAGATGTGTTCTATTGTATTTTTATTAAGCAATGGCAGATATATTTTAATTGAAATATAGAGTACAGGACAATATATGTTCCTCCTTCCAAATATTAAAACCACTGCTCACCCAGGCTATAGATTGAAATATAAATATACCACTGCCTTAGTAGTCAAATCATTGAATTCTGATGGAGATGGATAATTATGTCAGAGAACTGAGTGGTAAAAACGGCTTGTTTTTCCATATAATATGCAGCAATCGGTGCTTTGCTTTGCTGACAACCACCCTGTGGTGCAGAGAGTCAGGCAAAAAAAAAATCACTGACAATGTTCATTTTCTCACAGGCACCCACTGAATTTAAGATTAAACTGACAGCTACAAAACAAGATGATGATTTATCTCAAAGAAGAACATTCTGACCTGGTCCTTGACATGGCAGATCAAGAATATTAGAATGTATTCAATTTACGGGTAATTTTAAGCCACAGAACAAAGTAAAGTAAAATTGCACTTAATTATAGTGTGTAATTGTAAACGGAGGCATCCCAGAACACTGAGAGGTGTCAGATCCAGATCCAAGTCTTTTTATTGTGGAGAGAGCGGGATGAATGTTTGGCACAAATGTACGTTTGCACTTTGTATAGGATCTACACGCTGCCAGAACACTCAACTGTGGAGATTACAAGAATGAACACATACATATCTCACTAGCAGCCTACTCCTCACCACCATCCAACTCAAGCCTCACCCCCTTATCTGTAGCCGAGTCGACACTGTTAATGTCACGTCAGCGATGCCACAGCTCTCCATCAAACGTGTAAACATGCAAAGCAGCAGCTCTCAGTTGCTTGGTTTGGCTTTGTAGCTGATGGAATACAGTTTTCTCCTATTCAATTGCAGATAAGTGGTTCATACCATTGTTTTGAGGACTGCACGTCGGTGTGTGTGTGTGTGTGTGTGTGTGAGATCATGTGCATGTGTGTGCACTTGCACATGAACCCACCTCTTGATTAAAAAACCTGCATAACTCTATCTCTATCTCTCCTTGCATACGACTGTTTAAACTGTAATGTCAGCAGGGTGTGTTTGTATGAAAGACACCAGGGACAGCGGAGAGGAGCAAATTAACACATACAGTACACATACACATACACATACAGTACTCAATTGAAAACTAAATTAAAATGTTCCGCATTTCTAGAGTTTTGTGTTTTTGTGTCAGTTAAAGTACGTGTGTGTGTGAGAGAGTGTTCAGTTCAAGCAGTTTGGTTAAGATGTGTGTGGAAACCCCTGATGGTACCGAATATGCTCTTGATGTTTTAATAGCAATTTATATAATTATTTTGAATAAATTGGTTTTGAATCGACGCTCCCACAGCCACCAACAAGCATTAAAAATAAAACTGCAGAAACTGTTATGACTAACTGTTGTGTCAAATTCTACAGCACACACAAGTACTGTAGTATAGTACTTACTACAAAGCTTTTTTTGCTCGTTTCTATATATTTATTTGACATTTTCTTATGTATTGTTTTTATTGTACATCTATCTTTATTATTGATGTTTTGTGGCAATCTTGGCCACAATACAAATTCTAAAACAAAAGAAATATGTTTTATTACATTCCATTAGAATTTGGCTATAGTATACTGTACAACTGGGCCGAAGACCCGAAGTCTTCAAAGTACAGTATCAGCGAATGTTGCTGTTGCCAACATAAAGAATTGTTTTGGTTTCTGTAATGTCTCAGAAGATAACAGGTATGAAGCACTTTTTCTTCTACTTGTTCCTCGATTCAGTGAATTATTTATGGGTAAAATAAGGACTGAGTCATGCCATTTCTCAGCAGACGCAGCATTTTTTGTGACTTGTGTTGTGTAAATGCAGAATGTTCTACTTGATTTGACATGCTGTATTTATGAAATTAAGTTCTAGCTCAAGTGAAAATAGGAATAAATAGCAAAATTAAGTATTATTTTATGAACGTAATTAAACAGCAGTGAATATTATTTAACTTTTAAGTTGCATTTTCAGCATTAAATGTGTGACCTCAACATAACCCTAAGAAAAACTGCTGTGTTTTTTAAAATGCTATAAGGTTTTTTTAATAATATATATATATATATATATATAAGTGCATAACATATTGAAGAAAGAAATGCCCATGTTACTACAAATTAACTTTACTTTAACTTAATTTGTTTATACATTTACACATAGAACAGTAACCAGATGCAAAATCAAATAAATATCTCAATATATTAATAATAATAATAACAATAATAATAATTAATAATGTTGCAATTCCCTTGTTTTCATTCAGTAATATTTGCATTTAATGCAAGTTCACACAAGGGAAACTGCCATGCACTACAGGTGGATGGTATTTGTTTAGATTGTATTATCCCTACAACAATACTGTTAGTACTGCTACTGTGAATATATCCATACTATATTTCTGAACGTCCAGAGTCTGCATGAGTAAAGCTGTATGAAGAGGCTGCTGCAATGTGGAGTAACTTCTACAGCTTTTATCAAGGGATTGGTGAAATGTATGCTCCCATAAATAGATTATCCCGCTTCTAAAGTTTGTATTTGTCTGTTCTTGGACCCATGTTTCTTATTGACTTGAGTATAGCTCTAAATTATTTACAATGTCTCCCTGTCTTTCTTCCTACACCCCTATCCATCTGTTTTTCTCTGGTGTGCGTGTGTGTGTGTGCGTGCGTGCGTGTGTGCATGTGTGCACGTGCGCGTCCATGTGCACTCATTCCGTCGCCCGATACAGGCATGACATGCCAGGCACGGAGTTCCTACCTGGACACAGAGGTCCTGTGGGGGTATCGCTTCACACCCGTGCTCTCCCTGGAAAAGGGCTTTTACGAGGTGGACTACAACAACTTCCATGACATCTACGAGACCAACACGCCCTCCTGCAGTGCCAAGGAGCTGGCCGCCAAACTCCGGGAAGGCCCGCTCCTGCCTCAGCTTTCAGTGCTCTCCCCCGAGCCCAAGGGCTACAGCGCAGAGCATCTGGGCCGTCTCTCCACCCAGGACCCTCTGACCCGGGAGGAGGAAAAGGAAGAGGACGAGGTGGGGGGAGGAGAGACCAATGGCTCAGCGGC
The DNA here is from genome assembly GCA_027564795.1 of Aphredoderus sayanus. Taxonomy (NCBI): domain Eukaryota; kingdom Metazoa; phylum Chordata; class Actinopteri; order Percopsiformes; family Aphredoderidae; genus Aphredoderus; species Aphredoderus sayanus. The sequence continues at coordinate 18,324 of JAODUG010025612.1, forward strand.
AGCTTTGGAGGGGCAGCCCCTGACAGAATGACTGACTGGTCACTGCAGGACAGACTGTACTGGCAGAGAAATATGACCCTACATTTAGTCAGTGGCCAGCTTGTTCCATTGCATTGCTTGAGGAAACTATACTGCGCCTCCCGCTACTTCCCCATGCAATGCCCCTCTACTAGGGGGTCAATCTATAGTACGGATTGGGTTTGTAGCCACACACCCACACACACACACAAACACGCATATCTGTGATGTACTCTTAAAGGTCCTTGGGCGGGTCAGATTGTCTTTTTTTACAATTGTAACATCCTAATATTACTATTATAAGTTATATAATTTAAACTTCAGCTGAAGCTGGTAGCCATGAGAGGGTACTACATGCTTATTACAGATACTCCAATACCATAATTTCAGAGTGCGCTAATTCAGCTGCATTTCAGTCAATCTCATACTTCTACTTATCTGTCCAACAGCTGCCTCTGTATGGTTGTCTGATCTTATTCATAATATGTTTAAGATACCTCTCATCTCTGACAGTCATTATTGCTTCCCCCGCCCCACCTCACCAACTTAGCAGCAGCAATAATGAGGCTTGCTGTAGATTGCGTAGACTGGGAAAGCACTAGCAAATTATACTAGCACAGGCTAGAATAACACTTTGCACAATGTTTGCTCTGTTGAAAACATCGTCATCATTACAACTTCGACCCTAACCTGTTTATTTAAACTCCAATTCTACCAAATACAATGGGAGCAATGACCCCAAACTAACCGTCTCTTTACATACTGTAGAGTACAGGGTTTGAAATTAACACTGAACACAAGCCAAATGTTGGCTTGTGTTCACAAGCCATTAAGCAAATCCACGTTTGCCTATTCTATTCTGTAAAGAATAAAATATATTTCTTTGTTAGATTCCGAACTCTGACCTCAATTTGTCCAAATGATTTAAACATTTAAGTCACTTCCCTTTTAATGATGCAGCACTATTTGTCAAGGGACTACCATGCAATGACCATGCACCCCCTCTTGAATGCATGAATTCCTGGACAAATATGTCTTTCAAATGTTGTTACAAATATTTATATTAAATATTTATATTCAACTACTATTTGAAATGTGCTTTAGCCTGGGTTCACATGAATATCTGTGATGCAGAATGACATTGACAACATTCAGTGCAGTTCAGCTAAAAAACGATGAAAGACCGCCACGGCAGTGTTGGTTGGTTGTATTTTTTTTTCAGTTACAAATTATATAAAGCAGAAATGTGTTTGCATGACACTGTCCTTTAAGGTTTGTTTATCATATTACACTCTGGAGAGTGTCCCTGTCCCGCTTAGTAGTTTATCAATACTGTCACAAATGTTCATGTGAGCACCACCTACATTTATTCAGGAATATAAAAGAAACATATTGTTTTGTTTGTTAGTTTGTTTTTTGTTCAAATATTAAAAACATATTCAGTCATGAACCTTTCTTTTTCAGTTGCATGAAATTAGACCGTACTCATGATAATAGATTTCAATGATTCACTGTGATATGTGTGTTCTTTTTAGTTAATTACACAGACATACCTTTGAGTTTTCTACACTTGGGCCCAATTTCAAACAAACAAGCCCACATCTGCTATCATGGCTTGTCAAGCTACTTTAGAAGCCCACACTTGTCCCATGGAAGGTGTAGCCTTGTATTATTTCATTTTGACATTTCTTTAGAAGACGCGTGTCAGAACTTGCATGTATTGTATTAATGAATCCCCTATTCCCACTTTGCATAGCAGGTTTAATACAGTACTAAATACAGGGTATTTTCTAGGCATGCAAAGCAATTTATACCTGGTCAGATAATGGTCTGGTCAG
>JAODUG010025665.1:0-20165 GCA_027564795.1 Aphredoderus sayanus
AGATAAACAAACACAGTAGATACATACACATACAGTAGACAGACAGACAGACAGGCATCCTGACAGACAGATAAACAAACACAGTAGATACATACACATACAGTAGACAGACAGACAGACAGGCATCCTGACAGACAGATAAACAGACAATAGATACATACACATACAGTAGACAGGCAGACAGACAGGCATCCTGACAGACAGATAAACAGACACAATAGATACATACACATACAGTAGACAGACAGACAGACAACTGTATGTGTTGGCTTACGTACAGGGGAACATGGACCAGTGACACATCAATAATAATAATCATTATCTGTAGTGGCTTCTTCCCTATTTAAACCACTTCATTTGTTGGGTGACTGGGGGATTTGTAACTCATGTTACAAGTATTCCAAGTCCAGGTTTTGTATTTATATGAAGAGTTGTTTTATAATTGCAATACAGAAATACTGTTTGAAAATAAAGAAATATCAAAACCTAACACGTTTGAAACTACTTGAAAACAAGGTCAAAAAACTGTATGCTCCCAGTCAGCCCCTCCTTCTGGGCCCCATGGCTTTTCTCCTGCTTCCTGTACAGCATAGGCCACGCCCACTTCCCCCTGTATAGGACAGGCCACGCCCACTTCCCCTGCACCACCGTCCACACACCCTCACACAAAGAAAGCACAAGTATCACACACACAAATAATAATGCTCCTGCATGATCTGTATTGTTTCTCTAATGGACCTTGAGTCTGCAAATAAAAGTTGATGATGATTTTAATCCATCTGCCTCCTGGCCAGCACCCCCCGGTGGTGGCATGGTGCCTTGCATGGCTGACACCACCACCATCGGTGTGTGGATGTGAAGCAGTCACTTAACCCTCCTGTTGTCCTTATATTGTAGTAAGCCACTAGATGGCGCCACCTGATTGTGTCTGATTGTGTACTTCTCTTTATTGTCATTGCTGTGTGTATTTATTTCTTAATTAATGATTTCTTTATGTGTTTGTGTTGTTTAATGTGCCTTTTATCCCTCCTGTTGTCCTCGGGTTTCAAACTCACACCTTGCTGTGCCAGCAGTGCGCATCATATGTCTGTGTAAGAATTAGGTTTAGCGCCCTCTATCTGCAACAAAGAGCTAGTGCGTTGGGTCAGTCTGACCCGGGGGACAACAGGAGGGTTAAATGCCCTTTATGAGGCTCAGATAAAGCGCTGTAAACACGTGGTCCATTCCCCATACACAGCAAGGAGGCCGTTACAAGCCTGCCCTATAGGCAGTGTTATACAGAGTGCATGGAGGGAACACACCAGCTGAGCAGAGCCTGTGCTATCAGTCCTGTCCATGTCTTCCCATGCCCTCCCTCACATGGCAGGTGAACCTGCCGCACCCCCTACCCCACCTCCTCCCACCCTTGGTGGGGCTGGGGTGGGAGGAGGTGGAGGCAGGGAGGGGCTGAAACCTAAGACAGCTTCATCGTTGTGTCTCAGTGTGTCTCAGTGTGTCACTTTCCGGTTTCACCAACCAACCTTTAGGCTGCCTCCAAGTATTTACAGTAGCTACATACAAACAACACACACTAATGCTACACACAACCAGCTGCCATGCTGTGAGACTGTGTGCAGGTCATGTAGACACAACTAGGTTCAGTCAACACCAGTGAGGAGTCTGTCTGATAATAACCAATTATAATTCGTTTTGGAGTGATGTCTTATGAAAGGTGCCCCTGTTTAGTAGGTCAGAGTACAGTAATACTCTCCCTTATGAAGTGCTGAAATATATACTAGTAGGTACAATGACTATATTTGCATAGAGTCTATAGGTAGCCTACAGCTACATGTAAGTTGTACACACTAACACATATGCACTGCAATATTCGTTCAGAACCACAGTCAAACGAAATATGTGTAGCTTGTATAACCCTCCTGCTGTCCTCCGGGTCAAACTGACCCAACGTACTACCTCTTTGTCGCAGATAGAAGGTGCTAAACCTAATTCTACAGCTTCTACAGACATGATGTGCACTGCTGGCACAACAAGGTATGAGTTTGAAACCCGAGGACAACAGGAGGGTAAAAAGGCACAAAAAACAAACAAATACATAAAGAAATAATTTATAAAGAAATAAAGACACACAGCACTGACACTAAAGACAACGACACAATCAGATGGGGCCATCTGGTAGGCCAATACGATATTATAAAGGACAACAGGGGGGATAACAGGAATAACGAGCTGGATTTCCATACGCAAGCGTGTAGAGAAAACACGTCTTCCTATTGCTCTCCCGTCGGGGACAGTACCTGAGCCATACTTGACGTCGTGGGAGTGCAGGCGGACGTTGTGCCTGGTGTTCAGGAGCTTCACCAGCGAGCCGCACGTCACATAGTCGACCTCCGAGTCTCTGGCCTCGCAGACAGACCAGGTGAGCAGCAGCAGAAGCGTGTTGGTACAGACGCGGACACAGCGAGTCATCTCCATTCTGCGTTTCTTCTCATAATCCTGGGAGGAGACGCGCCCCGCGAGAAGATACACTTTCAAACCTGTGCTGATGTCAGCCAATCACAACTTGACAAGTGCTAGAACACGGAAGCGAAACAAAAGCCGAACACATGCTGCGCTGTGATTGGTTAAGCAAATGTGTTTCGCTGACAGGAAGAGGAAATAAACATACGTGTATTTTTTATATAATTTAATCGACTTAGATAAGAACAAACACTCATTAATCGCATAAACTCGACAAGAACAGATCCAAATAGGTAGTTGTGAATACTTTGCATGTTCAAAATTACTATATTACTATTATTATTATTATATTTTATCGTTATATGCTATCTGTCATCTATATTAAGTTCTGAAATGCATTTTCTGGTTTGAGATTTTGATCAGTCCTGACCTCTTTCTAGAACCATAGGCGTAGCCGGACAGCCCTTAGGGGAGAGGGAGAGACGAGTGCAGTTTTGGGAGGAGAGTGCCCTCTGAGCTTTTACCCAAACCAACGATCTCATGGGGTTGGTGTATTTCTTACACCCAAGCCTCGGTGTAATAATGTTATTTCTTCTCTGTTCCACCAGGGGGCGACAACGTGCCTTTAGTCTACTGCCTGGACTTAAAGTACCGTATGCTTCAACACCACACCGCAATGTTCCGTGATCCTGTGTTTAGCCCCAAACATACATGGCTTAACGTGTGCAGTACAATGGGTAAGAGCGGACCTTTACGGTATATTTACCGATGTTAATAAATGACAGGGATTAAGAAGATTAGGTTAACGCGATGTTTGTTCTATTCCCATTGTTCTGTGCTATAATACCAGCATATGGCTATTTATAGATATGAGACGAGATATATAAATGACTGTCTTATCAGATATGATCTCCAATACAGTACTCGGGGTGTTGCCCAGCTGGTAGAGTAAATAATCTCCTCCAGGAAAGCGACTTGTCCGACCACATAGTAGGAGTTTTGTTTTCTTTCATTTTTTCAATATTTGGTTAGCTTTATCTATCGTCCTATGATATAAAAGTGTTTGGCGTTCGCCTACGTGTCACATGCCGGCTGATCGGCGCTTACTGTACGCGCACACCCGTGGTTATAAATAGTGCCATATGTTTCCACCGTGTGACTGTGCGCCTACTCCTCTCGTCCTCCGACAGAGTCCAGCGATAATGCCGCAGCCCAGAGTGAAGCTGGTGGTGACGGGAGATGACTTCGGCTACTGCCCCAAACGAAACCAAGGCATCGTGGACTGTTTCCTGGCTGGTGGGGTATCCAACGTGTCGCTGCTGGTCAACGGCTTCGCAGCGAAGGAAGCGGCAGAATTGTCGAAAAGGTAGGCTTACATATTATAGTATTACTAATATAATATGATTTAGTTACATATTACTAGATCTACTGTAGACTAACGTAGGACGTGCTCTCCAACGGGATATGTAATAGTAGATGAAAGCTGTGAATTGAGAGGCTTCCTGAATAACCACCTGTTGTTGATCACACTTTAGATTAAGGCCAGGGAAGAACAGAAGTAGAAATATTAATTTAGAATGAATTGTTAGTAATACGGAATAGTAAAACCACCCCCATGACCCCCAGAGTCTCCGAGCCCATCTGTGGGAACTATGGCAGCTTTCTCTTGTGTGAGGCTGAATGGAGGGTATTTCTAGGCCAGCTGTGTCATTGTGAGCGAGCAGAACACGATCTCTGTAAATAATTGGTCTTGCATCACCGCCAAGCAGCGATCTCTCCACCTCGCTCTCACACCCTCTTCCTCCTCCGCAGGCATCACATCCCCATCGGTCTCCATGCCAACCTGTCGGAGGGCGTCCCGGTGTGCCCGAGCCTGAGGCGCGGCTCCACCCTGGTCGACGGCCGCGGCCTCTTCCACGGGAAGATGGGCTTCCGTGACGCGCTGCAGGGCAACCACCTCAGCATGGAGGAGGTAGGCCCAGCCACAGCTCATAGGCAGGGTCGGACTGGGACAGAGACTCAGCCCCCTTCTATTGGCCCGGTCTGACTGTCCTATGGCGGCGTGACACAGAGGCAGCATTGAGCTGCAGCCGGCTGGCCGGATCGTAAAAACCTTATAATCATTCTTTGACCACCGGCCGTTCGGGAGTTCTCCCAAGCCGCCCAATGGCCAGTCGCTGCCCCTGGTCAGAGGTCATACATGTGTAGTGGTGGTCAGCTGGTCCAGGCAGCTGTACAGTCAACCTAGCGCTCTCACAACACTACAGTCATTTAGCACACGCCTTTATCCGAAGCAGCTAGCAGTGAGTACAACTCCAGGTATTACAGGGAGCAGGCGGCGGGGTTAGGCATCTTGCTCAAGGGTGGGGGCTCAAACCCACGACCTTCCGGCTGAAAGACCAGCCCAGATGAGTAGGCTACCCTGCCCCCCACCTCAGCGACAGCCCTAGCGATGGGCACCAGGTTCGCGAAGATGGACTTCCTGGTTCCGTGTTAGTGTGGGCAATGTTTTATACACAGTGTTCCACTCTGTGCCATGGAAAAGCTCCTTTCACCTCTATGGTAAATGGACTGCATTTATATAGAGCTTTTCCAACCTTCTGGCTGCTCAAAGTGCTTTACAGTGTAGCCTCACATTCACACACACACACACACACACACACACCGATGGTGGTGCCAGCCATTCAGGAAGCCATCTGACCACCGGGGGCAGTGTAGGGTTAGGTGTCTTGCTCAGGGACACCTCCACACTGGGTGAGGAGTTCCCTCTACCCACTGCCCTCTGTGTGTTACACACATGGACACCATGAACCAAGCTAGGCAGCCAGGTGTTCGAGACCTGTCTAAATGTGGAGGTGAACATGTGAACATGTGGGGCGTTTGCCTCGGGGCACAGTAGCCATATTTGACAGTTAAATTCCAGTCCTCATGTAAATATTCCTTTGTTGTAGTCCAGACGCTGTTTGTGTGCACACGCACAAAACAAACTTGTCACTGCTTAGCTGGACATTAACATAGTGCTGCTCCTTTCATGTTTGTACAATAGTGAAGTGGTAAATTCACACTATTAGTAAAAGTGGGTCTCTGCTTGGCTGGTGAGGAGAGTGACAGAATGATTTGAGCAGCCAATGATCTGCAGCCGGTTGTTTACCCACCCGTCAGCCCATCGACTGTCATGATGGTGGAAACTCAGAGACCGAGTGTACGCAAGCTCATACAGACTGGATCCCCAGAGCAACAGCTGGTTGCTAATTGGTTTAAATTATGGGGGGGCTGTTCCACCAGCCATCTATGTGGGGGCGCTGCCAGGTTGGGCTGCTGTACTGATTGTCTGTCTGTGTGTGTGTGTGCATGTGCGTGCGGGGCCCCAGGTGGAGCTGGAGCTCAGGGCCCAGGTGGGAGAGTTCGTGAAGCTGATGGGCCACCTGCCAGGCCACATGGATGGGCACCAGCATGTGCATGTCCTGCCAGGTAGGGGCTAGCTAGAGGCTAGCAGATAGCTAGTTGTTATTTCTTGTGTATTGTTTTAGGGGGAGATTTCATTGTAGAAAATACTGTTATCTGATATATCTGATATCTTCTTGTTGGGGAAATAATGAGTCTACTTTCTACACCTTTTGATTATCAGGCACTGAAGGGTCAATACTTTGGACCACTATAGGTGTAAAACATAGTGGTATCTGTAGAGTACAGCACTACAGATCATCAGTAGTATAAAGATGGGATCAGATGCCTGGTTATTCATCTAACAAAATGTTAGCAGAACAAGATAACCAGGAATAAATAACAGTTGTGGTCAGTGTCTTGTCGTGCATAGGGGATGATTACTGTTGAAGTTACATGACCAGAGTACTTTCTGTCTCCATCTTCCGTGTGTGCGCATGTGTGTGTGTGTGCGCGTGCGCATGTGTGTGTGCGTGTGTGCGGGCGCGCGTGTGCGTACGTGTGTGTGTGCGCGTGTGTGTGTGTGTGTGTGTGTGTGTGTGTGTGTGTGTGTGTGCGTGTGCGCCCCAGAGGTGCGTGAGGTGTTTGCCCAGGTGCTGTCTGACTGTGGCGTCCCGTACACGCGTGTGCCCGTGGAGCCTGGCCTGCAGGCGTGTGCCTGGCTGCCCCCGGGCCTCCGGGCCTTCTACACGCGTGTGGAGAAGGACGCGCTGGAGGCCGCGCCCGTCTTCCACCGCTACGGCATCAGGTGTGTGTGTGTGTGTGTGTGTGCACATGTGTGGGTGGGTGTATGCGTGTCCAATACAGGGCACTGTACTGTGTTCCACCAATGGCAGCCTGTTCACCCAGTCACATGATGTGAACACTTCATGTGACACGCCAGTATCCATGTTGTGTGGTCATGTGACCTGTTAACCCTCCCGCTGTCTAACAGCCAGCAGAGAAAAGGTAGTGCACTGGGTCATTCTGACCCGTAGGACAGCGGGAGGGGTTAAACAAGATGGCCGCCCTCCCCAGGTGGCCTGATGTGTACCTGGGCCTGTCTACCATGGGCCAGAGCATGTCCGTCCACAGCCTGCGGAGGGCGCTGTCCTACGCAGCGAAGGCCGGCGGCGGCGGTCCCCGGGTTGCCGTGACGGCGGAGCTGATGGTGCACCCGGGCTACCCCAGCTCGCCCCACCAGGGGGGCTGCGGGGGGGGCGGGGGCCCGGACGACTTCTCCATGTCGACGGATCGCCTGCATGAGCTCGACGCCCTGCGAGACCCCGCCCTGCACGCCCTGTACGCCCAGCAGGGGGTGCAGCTCTGCACCTTCAGGGACCTCTGAGGGCAGCAGGCTGGGCCCAGCCTACCTCCGTTGTCTAGGCGACAGCCTCCCGTCTCAGTTGACACCTGACACTCGGAAAAGCTCGTCTTTTTTGGAAAACGTTTTACTCCTTGGAATGAACTACAGAGACTTGTGTGGACTTGTCCGTAAGGACTCCGTTACCCATGAGCCCCCAGCCCGGTTGGCGCAGCTTTACAGTAGTCAGAATATACTTTTAACCCTCCCGCTGTCCTATGGGTCAAAATGACCCTGCGCCAACCACAACACGGACATATGAAATTCCACAGTTGGCGCCCTCTGCTGGTAGTCTGCTGAAATGCCTTTGGACAACGGGAGGGTTAAGTTCCTTGGAGAACATCTTATTCCACTGTGCACAGTGTACACCTGTACTTTACATGGCCGGTGGTCTACCCCCATGTTTTTAGCCAGTCTTCTGTCTGTTATTGACACCATCGCTAAGCCTGGTTGGTGGAGGTGTTTTATCTCCCTCCTTGGAATGAAATACCAAGAAGCCCCAGAGGAGTTATAGCTTATAACGAAGTGTTCCCCTGAGTAAAGACTCAATTACCCATGAGCACTGTCACCAGCAGCTCCCCTCTCCATTGAAGTGAGTGTGCTTGTGTTATATAGTGGAGAGGCTCAGCACTAGTTCAGTGGGAACATCGGGGTGGTGATAAAACAATTATTTTAATTAAACTTAGTGTTTAACCTCGTTAGGTTGGCCTACATCACAGCCGTCATTAAGAGTGTTGGGGGGGGAATCAGGGAGGTCGATACATGTTTTACGATCTTGTGCTTCAGCAATTTTTGTGTTCTCAGGTTGACACACTTTTATTTATTTAAAGCCAGAAAAGTCCGAATTTTAGTGGGAGTAAAATGTTGGTGTTGTCCAATAGGGGGTGCAATGGTCTATTGACATCAACTACATTCTGTTCTGTTAGATCAAGTATATAAACAAACAAAACGACCCATTGGAACCCAAACACTAATCTCAAAGCCAACATTGTGGAAATGCACAAGTTTTCACACAAAAAATAAATCATAAGATCATCTCCCAATATCTACAGAATCGTACTTCTCCCGCTGTCTTAAGGCATTTCAGCAGACTACCAGCAGAGGGAGCCAACCGCAGAATGAAATATGTCCGTGTTGTGGTTGGTGCCCGCAACTGGCGAGTTCACCGGGTCATTTTGACCCATAGGACAGTGGAAGGGTTAACACTCAGGTTATTGTAGATGAATATGCACTATTAATATGCATTACCATGGTTGTGAGCTATGGGGAAAAATGAGTCCATCCCGTTAATCTGTGTACTATGTGTGTAAATACTAATATCACATTAATAAATATTTTGCATTATCAGTTTATATAATGGTAAAGCCTTTTGACATGTTGACATTATTCCTGGTCATAACGAGCAGGTATAAATGTCAAAACTGCAACTGGCTTACTAAATGCATTCTATCCACAGCCAGAGCTGTTCAGTAACCTACAGCAGAGGGGATTCCCCCTGTAACATGTCATCTGACCTCAACTACGAATAGTGCAATGACACAACATACAGCTAGGCTGTACATTACCGAGCCTGCAGTGAGCTACTACCATGAATTAAATCTTTAATAGGTTAGTCCAAGCTATAAGGAGCAGTGGAGAAGTACAGTAATTAGCAGGCATTATCTCCTAGGAAGCCGTGCGATTGGAACCCAGCTGGTGTAGCAGGAACTTCTGGAGTTCTGCTTCCCTGAGGGAATACAAGCATGACTCATGATTAGCCCCGGGCTCATCCTCAGATCAAGACTCAAAACTTGTCAACCAGTTTTTAAAGTGTGCTTCTGTCAAGTGCTTTACACAAGAACTCACTAAAACCTGAGCCTGTCGCTAAATGTATCATTAATTTCTACAACCACTCAAAACTTAAAGTATTTAAATTCTCAGAGGAAGTTTGATATGTCATGTTGTGTTTGAGTCAAAGCAACAGGATACACAAAACCTCAGCATATCTACCTCCTTATGATAAACGCCATTGTCTGGATAACAGGTTTAACATTACCCCTATGTGAACAGTGAGTCATGACAACAGGTGATGTTTTCACACGTATGCCCCCTAGTGTCAGGTGTGTGTACACACACGCCCACCCCATTACACAGGCACTGCACCACGAGCCAGACAGTAAGGCCAAATGATTAGCCATCTTTATTATGAAACAATATTGGGATCAGATCATATAGCTGTCACACTTGGGGTTTGGCCGCTCCAGTCCCCTGTCCAGCACCTCACATCGCAGGACAGCCAGATCTCCCCCGGCTGCTCTGAGAGGTGCTCGGTCGTGGACCACCGCTGGGAGGCTTCGGACTCTTCCCACCTTACCCGGTTCCTTCCCCCCCGACAGTTGGGTCCCTTGTTTTGGAGGGAAGGGGGTGAGTAGGTGGGTGGGTGATTGTATGGGGTGGTGTAGCAGGAGGCTCCAGTGATACAGGTTTATTGGATGGAGATTTATGGGATTTCCGAGCTGTGAGAAACAACATGCTGAAATAAAATAAACTATAACCAGCAGGACTCCCTCTGCCAGGTTTATGCCAAGCGGCACCTAAAATACGTTTGAGAAAGCATGGGGGATTTGAGGGAGTGACTGCTAGTTATCATGCGCAAACTGCCTGCGAACACTACTGAGGAAGAACTCAAAGTCAACTATGCTGCAAACCTCGCCCACCCCTCACCATTTTGTGTCAGATCGGGCGGGAACGTGCCAGTCGATGTAGCACAAGATACCAACGCCGCGAAACAACGTAGAGCGCTCGATTTTCTCTGCAAATATGTTTAAGCATGTTTGAGCATTGAGTTCTCTCCTACTTACAAACTTTGTTTTTGCTCAGTGAAATACAAACGGTGGCTCTAAATACATCTTCTATTGTATTTTAGTTTCATTAAATATCACAAACCATAAATGACGGGGCAAAAGAAGACCGGGACAACCAACAGTGCTTTCCTGGGAACATAAACTCTTCAAAGAAAAACAATAGATGTTTATAGAAGCCCACAGAACATTACTACATTGAGTATCTCTCCATCTTAATCATTTTCCTGTCTTTTTTGCTTTTACATGTTTTACTTTAAGAAAGGGTTAGAAAGTTAGTATTGGCCTGGAGCTACGTGGCCATGGGGCAGATGAGGAGGAGAAGGGGAAGACAGGAGTCCTGGGAAAGGGTGGGTGGGGGCACTACCACTGCCTCGCTTCTGGTGGGCTGCTCTGGAGCTTCAGGGGTGGTGTGTGTGTGTGGGGAGAGGTGGTGGTGGGTGTGTGGGGGGAGAGGTGGTGGTGTGTGTGACAGGAGGGAGATGCAGAGGTAGAGGAGATATGCAAGAGGAAAATAGACATTTGATTGGGCGGGTGAGATAGGAGAGAGCAAGAGAGAGAGAGTGGGCTACACGCGTGTCAGCTGATCAGTCCATTGGCCGCTTCTCGCCGTGTTTCTTTGTAAATTCTTCGGCGTTCTTAAAGAATTTTTTACGGTCCTTTGAGTACTCTTCTGCTAGGTCGGCTCTCAGGGGGTGCTCCGGCTGTGGGTCGTTCACCAGGGCGATGAGGGACTGGATGACTGCAGGAGACACGGAGAGCACAGACAGGTCAGCATAGGGGGCGGGGGCCTCTGGGCGGCTCCAGCACCGGGGCCTGCTCTCACACGGCTAGCATCCCTGCTATAAGCTGTCTCCCATGCTAACACACGGCTAGCATCCCTGCTATAAGCTGTCTCCCATGCTAACACACGGCTAGCATCCCTGCTATAAGCTGTCTCCCATGCTAACACACGCTACAGTCCCCCCATGCTAACACACGCTACAGTCCCCCCATGCTAACACACGCTACAGTCTCCCCATGCTAACACACGCTACAGTCTCCCCATGCTAACACACGCTACAGTCTCCCCATGCTAACACACGCTGCAGTCCCCCATGCTAACACACGCTGCAGTCCCCCCATGCTAACACACGCTACAGTCCCCCATGCTAACACACGCTACACGCGAGCATCCACATGGAAGCCATTAGGGAGGAGAGAGGCCACAGACGTGAATGGGCTCTCTCACCTAGCACATGAAGCAGAACTAGTTTAAATCTGTAGCAGTTCACATTAAAATGACAGAGTACAGGGCTGCCTCATCATACTCAACGGTGACCACAATGACACTGAGTCACGATTTTTACATTCCTTTTATCTAGCAGTTGGAATTAAGTGGAATTAAACACTGGAATTTATTCAGTGCGTCTCTCAAGTTTCTAAAGTCTGCGGTTTAGTTAGGCTACGTAAAACAGAAATGCACAAGACATAAAAGACGTCCCTCAACTCCGGAAATGTAAGCGGCATGCGCGCACACAGGACAAACGAGTTTGGATATCTGACACAAAGCTGAATGCCGTGGTTGAAAACGCATAGCTTCTAAACATGCGAGTGTAGTTAACAAGTGAAACAACCTCATAAACAACTGCAGAGGTGTGGTAAAGCAGAGGACACATCCACTGTCTGGGCCAGTAAGTCCTCACGTAACCGCCTCATTAAAATGGCTCTACGTGACTTTATACAACCAGAGGTCACACTAAGCGCACCAGAATCTCATACCCAATCAAACGCTTCATTGATTGACCACACAAACACATGCTAACATCAAAACAGAACAGGAGCTCGGATTACAAAACAGAGGGAGTGCCTTGTCATTCTCTGTGCAGTATGCAATTACTCTACTATATCTTTACACAAAAATAGTAGTTTCTACATTGTTAAAAAAAAAAAACTTTAAACTTTGCCCCGAATATCATTCTGCCTTTGCCAGTTTGTCATAAAGGCAGTATGAATACATTTCAATGACTTCCTTACACCCGGTTGGACTACCGTATGCTTACATCTCAACGAATCAAAACGTGTAATGTCAGAGAGCACGCAGACAGTAAATGGTAATAATACATATATATTCGTGTACAAGGCACATTTTCTAACAAAGTTATATTTAGCACTAGAGGGTATTTAAGGAGATCTCAGAGTGGCTAGCAGCATTAGGTGTTAGATTAGAGTCAATACGCACATCTTCCTCTGGTGCAGATGGGAGACTAGTAGATTTAAAGCTTTAAAAATGGAGGAAAGGAAATGTACTATTGATTTAATTTATATAATTATGTTACCAACACTATAATTAAATACTAATCCCCATTGCAATGTTATGTTTATGTAATTCTGTCTTCCCCATCTGACCAATGGTGCCAACTGAGCAAACTCTTCCCATAACAGTGTGACCGCAAGCAGCTGCATCTTCTCCATGGAGAAAAGCCTTCATTGCTATTGTGTCTTGTACTTCCAATAACATACATATTGCATTTCTGATAAAGCTGCAGATTGCTAACCCACTAAGTCAAATTGTTTGAAATGGCGGGAATGGCAATCAGTGGACGTATTCTGATCTGCCAGTCCTTCACACAAAAGTTCCTGATATGTAGGATTTTAGACTGATACTAAAGAAAGAATCACACTGGAGCACTCACAACATCAGGATGGTATCAGAAGGATAGCACACAGCCCTTGTTTTAATGAACCAATAACTCCTAGCGTTTAAGATGGTTTAAGACACTTCTAGCTGCTGAGGAGCAGTGGGCACGCCACAGGCCCCTTCCCCACAATGATGCAACAGTGCTAACTGCCATAGCGCTTCTGGAAGAACCTATTCTGTGTGCCCAAATAACACTGTTTATTGCTGGGACCACACCATGGTCTCAGTACTGAGGGTAATTACTTACTACACAGTTAAATTATCAGAAGACTAACATTTTGAAAATAAATTACCGATAATATTTGTATTTATTTTAAATCCTAAATTTCCCTAGTGATCATTTAAGTTTCTATAGCATAACCAATTTTAAAAGTGTGTGTGTGTATATATATATATATATATAAAAATGTTACTTTATTTGCATGCCAAAAACAATCCCAACCAAGAAGTGTAACAATGCTGAGGGACCTGATCGTACTACCCACTAAGTTCATCCATTCCTGTGTTTCTGACACATAACGGGCTGGGACCACACACACCTTGGTCAGTTTTGGTGGCTGGCTTCCAGTTCTCTGCACTGATGACAGGCAGACACACCTGCCCCTTCTCGTCGATGTTTGGGTGGTAGATCTTTGTCTTGAACGTGATCTTGGGAGGCTTGAACGGATACTCTGCAGGGAAAATTATTTCGATCCTGAACGCACCCTTGTCATAGGGGGGGTTGTCCTGGAAAGAGGAAGGAGGTTAGCATGGCAGTGGACATTAACAAGTTGTCATGTGACTAGCAGGGAGAAATGCAGCTTACAGGAACAATGAGCCCTTGCCATGTCAATATGTTTGATTCATCAACTTGAATGTTTCTGAAGTTTTTCATTCCAGACTTGCGAATTTCTTCAAGTTCCTTAGAGAAAGAGAAAATAGAAATGTGTGATGAGAAAACATCACTGATACATGCGTCTACACTAATATCCACATAACCTGCTTTAAGATGATGAATGTGGCATTACTTAGCAGATAAAACCAGCACTGGGAGCAGGTAGTTTAATTCCACACTAGAGTATCTACATAGATCTAGCTTATTTGCTTTCGGTTTTGTTTAACTGGAAAAACCCCGTACTGTTACTGTAAATTACGCAACAAGCTATAAAATAAATATAAAATACACATTGCACACGACTAACTGAGGAACAAACTCCATAATGTAGTACGTTTATATCGGCCAACTAAAGTACTGGGACCGTAGTAAAGGTGTATTAGGTCGGCTAACGCTGGCCGGTTGCTAACAGCCTATATACGTTACGGGTCTTATCAACAATTAACAACTTGTCACCAATACTCGTTAGCAAACAAGAAGTATTCGCCTTTCCCCCAAAACGTTATCGCCATCACCACACACCGAATTACAACCAGTTATACTATTAATAGTAATAATACTGATTATAAATAATAATAATAAACTACAAAAGCTCCGTCCTCCCAGCGGCGGCTAGCTGGCTAGCACAAATAGAGCTAACGTCACAGCGGAAATGCGCTGCTAGCCTTAGCCTGCTAGCGGGACGCAGCCGGCCGTACGCCGCACTAAACTGCCAAGCGGGAGGCGGAAACACACTGAGACGCCACATTCACCACCCCTTCCCCCTTTGACTACTTCTACTGTATACCCACCGAGGGGGCAAACGACAACCCCGGGGTCGTCTTATAAGAGCCCCCCCCCTCTCCCCTCGACTCTCTCCGGCCTCTGTTGCCGGTGCTTCGATGGCAAACATCGCGTTAGCCGGCGGCTAGCGCCGAGGAGTGACTTCTCGGTTTTGGGGGGTGGGGGAATTACGGAACGAACGCACTGACACCAACGGCGTCGCCGCGGACCGCAGTATACATTATGATGTATAACTAACAGTGGGGTGTTATCCCAAAAGCCCGACCCGTCGCGGCTATAGCCTAGTTGATAGATGAAAATAAACCCTAATGGGAGATTTACCTTGTGCAGCCTCCTGCTCGCCGCCATCTTGAATCTACTGTGTGCTCCCAGCATGCACAGCGTGCCGACTACATACCTTCTGTTGTTCCTGTTGCCTGAAGCTACTCTAAGTGTCGTAACTCGCATGCTATGCCTTTACAATGCACATTCGTGTATGAACAGTATTCAAAGGCTTTTACACTAACACTTTTATATACTAACCCAAGGAGCCCTATTTACCTATTTGTGTTAGTATATATAAAACCACTGATGAGTTGATTATGCAATAACAACACTAACTGATTAAAGCAAACAAGAAGTTACAATACAATTCTGATTTCATATGTATTTGTCATCAAATCATTATTATCATTATCATGTTATCATTATTTAGGAAGGTTGTGAAATTAGCTGCTTGCATTAGTATTTTGAGATAATGTTTACATACAGTGTAACAAAAGAGATACCATCACTGAGGGATTACTTACTTACTTGTAATAATAATAATATTATTATTTTTAATAATAATAACAATAATTGTTTGTGAGGGCCCCTGGAATTGTCCTACCCCCCTCCCCCTACTGTTCCCATAAAACATCAACAATAACAACCAACTGATCTCTCTGCCACA
This sequence comes from Aphredoderus sayanus, assembly GCA_027564795.1. NCBI lineage: Eukaryota > Metazoa > Chordata > Actinopteri > Percopsiformes > Aphredoderidae > Aphredoderus > Aphredoderus sayanus. Next base: position 15,352 of record JAODUG010025665.1, read on the forward strand.
AACACACACACACACACACACACAACCTATGGCCGGATGGCTGAGATCACTGCTGAGACTGCCAATTTAGTGCATTAAATGTCGCAAAATTGAATACATTAGGGAATAAACTATTTTTTTAAGTAGTTTATTAAAAATACTAAAATAATAATAGTACATTTAATTTATATAGCACTTAAACAATACTCAAAGACGCTTTACATGGTAAAACAAGCTCATAACAGTGTCAATATACAAACACAGTAACAGCTTACAACTAACATGAGAAAAGAAATAATAAAAAATTAACATAAATAAATTACAAAATATGGTTAAAAAAAAACGTTAAAAAGACCACTAAGAGCACGACATGCTAGTTAAAACTATTTAAGGTTAAACGCTTCTTTAAACAGATGCGGTTTAAATCCAGTTTTGAATGTGTCAAGTGATGTAGAAGGTCTGAGGTGGTGGAGGAGGGAGCTCCAAAGGGTGGGGGCAGCAATGGAGAATGCCCTGTCCCCCCAGGTCTGACCGTTTTGACCACACACTCCTCATCAAACACAACATACACTTTGACCCTATCCTTTCACAACACGGACTGCCCATTCTGCATCATGTACAGAAGGATCTGAGTCTACTCATGCACACCTCTCAACATTATGGACTCTGATACATGCTGATGGCTTTACCTTTAAAGACTTCTGCCTACCTTTACATCTATGGCACTGATCATCACTATATATTCTCAGGCTAGGTTTATGCTTACATTACATTATACATTTATTTACAACTCATTATGTAGTAGAAACAGTTGACAGTAGACTGTAAAGTGACAGCATGTAACATAAAGTGCAGTTATTATAATATATTACTTGATGATACTTATCAGTAACATTTCAGTGCAATCACTATTATTGATGTAATACTTACAGGCTACTACAACAACACGTTACTTCTATATTACAGCTAGGCCTAACAGTGTAATACAATGCAATACAAATTCACAGGTCATTTAAAAAACATTTTTTATTGTTACATACAGTTTATAGAGCCAGCAGCTAAGATAGTAATGTGTGCACTATTTGTAGTTATGTCCGTAAGAAACGTTATCGTTTCACTTTTTCAATTAAACTTTTCGCACTCTTAGGTCCATATATAAAATAATAATAATAATAAACCCATAGACACAAAATAAATCCTAAACACAAAGACACAAAATACATAGAATGTACGATATTATGGCATTAATCATGGCAAGGTCCCAATGCTTATAACAATTCTAATACATAAAGACATATGTTTCCAAAAACAAGAGGAATACCTTGTGTCATGTAGTGTAGGCTCAAATAAATAATGACAATAACATTGATCAAATCTCTAATCTAACCTAATATTATCAGAGACATGCTAATAATTCTGAGAATACAGGATTCTAGGATTCTAAACAAGAAAAATGAAAGGTATAACATTTACACATGCTAATATGCAACAAAATGGAGGACAGGTACAACTGTTTGCAGTAATACAACAGCGCTGCTTGTAATGCAGGGCAGGGCACACCCTAGAAGCTGTAGACTACCAGAGCTATTCCCTGTCACTGTGACGTGACCTGACTCTACTGCTCTATTAACAGTTATGCTAGTCATGTGCCTGTGCACAGATGGGTGATACCTGCGGGAAACAGTTGATCATAGCCCAGGTGTAGGTGAAGAAGGGCTTAAATTAAAGTTTTATATATGACTTTCTGCCAGCAGATGTCACACACACACATGCACGAGCGCACATATATAACATTCATATGCAGCCTGCTGGCTATAAAAACAAAGAACAGAGGAGCTCAGATTACAACACACACAGAAGTGTGATGTATCTGCTCAGGACTCCATTACTCCACTATATCTAGTTGATTTCTGCTATACAGTATCATAAAGCAACTTTTAGTTCAGTTTGGGAAAACTCATATAACTTAAATTAGACATGGCAGGAGATGGTGGGGAACAGTCTTAAGTGAAATATGGTGAGAAGAGTCAAATTAAATTCCATATTGTGAGAAGATTAGTAAAATTCATAATATAGGATTTTGTCAGTACTTTGGAGGGTCCAGTTGATCGATAGGGGGATGTGTGTTCATGGGCCCATCGCATTGCCTTACTGGTAGTTGTTACGGCCAGGGTTATCTTCATACATCCATGGATTTGTAATCTAATGGAACTTTAATGGTAGCCTAAATAACGGAGAGTTTTACTTTGTACTAGACCGGCTTGAACAGCAAATGATGGTCCGATTTATTTGTCAATTGCCGTAAAGAACACACATGAAGCAGCAGCCAGTCCATGCTCCACAGCAGAAGGTGGCGGTAGTGCACCTATCGCTACCTTATCTTACTTATCTACTTAACAGAGGAAGAATGATGGCCAAGAGAAGATGGCGGAGAATGACGAGCTTCGGGTATGAAAAGAAAAACAATTGTCGTTACTTACTCTATCGACGTTGCTTTGTGGAATAATAACCACATTTTATTACACTAGCAGGCACACTAATGGGAAAGCTATTGAATGCTGAACGTCACAGTATTACTTTGCCCACAAAACTTAAGTTGCGTGTGAAATAACTACATCGCTTCCAAGCTAACGGGCTACTTACGGGCTACCTTCTCTATCGCTTTAAGCAATACCTTTACAAAATGACGATATCCACCGTGTTGACTGAAGTGGATATTATGTATATTTTGTATTACTTGCTAACTGTAGTATCTGGACGTAATGTAACGCACGTATTGTTTTTGACGGGTCTGCACCTAGCTGACTAGCCTCTGCGTCTGGCACAGCGCCGCTAGCCGTGTGCACGCCAATGGAAGATCACCCACTTCTGTGTGCATTGCATGTGCAGGAGCGGTCCGTCATCCTGATAATATAACCATTGTCTTATGTGTGTGTATTGTGCACTGGACAGTATAGATACCAAACAACCTGTTGAAGTATATCCCCTCTTTATCATGATATTGTAGTAGCTAATAAAGTACATCGCATGTTCATATATCAGGACTGTTCAGTCACCAGTGTCCTCCAGACGATCTTAACACGAGTCCAGAGTTTAGTTAGATTGGTTTTGTTTACATATATTTAAGAGTCGTATAGCAAAAGTACCAGATTTTTTTTTTGCTTGGCAGTAACCACACTAGTTTTTTCTTTGATTCCCTAACTCGCATCACAGCTGACAAATAATCTGCTTTCTCATGTAGTATCTTATGGGTTTTGACATTGTTCTTAACATTTTAGATGCGTAATGGTCACTCATGTTAAGGAAAACAGGATATACACTTCAAGGACTTACCAGCAGGCATGGGCCATATAACAAAAAGGTTCGTTTTTTAAAATACTTTTTCTGGCTGTCCTTTTGGGTAGATATAATTAAATGTTAATGGGCTACATTAAATATAATATGTAGGTTTTAAGATTTAAACGTTTTTACATAACGCTACTGTTAAATATTTTAAATGGGTAGTTAAATAGGCCTAATAACTGTATTCATGTTTTTCGATTCATTGGTTTGGTTTTCTGCAGGCACAATATATATCTATATTATCTGTGATGCATTCTGTTTTGACATGCATGTTTGTATTTTGTTGTGTTTGAATGGACAAGAAGAACTGTCTGTAACCTGCCACACCTTCCTGCGAAGCCCATCCCTTTTGCTACGGACGTGTGTTGGTCTTGGTTTCTAGGGTTAGGGTTAACCCTAACCCCTGACCCTACTGACGTGTGTTGATCTTGGTTTCTTAACCCCCTTCCTCGCTGTGTAATTGATGCCACGTCTCGTTCCTTGCAGGGCAAATATAGCAAGCAAGAGATAAGGGCAGTGGAACCATCTTTGGGAAAGTTCTGGGATTTAGGCCAAATGGAGTTTCATCACCAGTGACACGCTCAGATGGTAACTATTACTCCCCTTATGAGGCTTTTACCGGTGTGGGCAAGGAAGATTAGACATGGATCAAAGATGGCTGTGGGGAAAGTAATGCCCTTGCATGTATATATTAATATATTAATTTATTTTATGTATATATTTTGTTTATGTGCCTTTTAACCCTCCTGTTGTCCTCGGGTTTCAAACTCGCACCTTGTTGGGCCAGCAGTGCACATCATATGTCTGTGTGAGCTGTAGAATTAGGTTTAGTGCCCTCTATCTGCCACAGAGAGGTAGTGCACTGGGTCAGTTTGACCCGGGGGACAACGGCAGGCTTAATCATCGTGGGCGTCAGTCTCCCATGGTGCACCTCTCTGTCTCCCTCCCTGCTGTTGTGCAGAGCAGGCCATCGCGGCCCACAGTGTCCCAGCTACACGCAGCGCTAGGCTGGGCTGGCCCCAAACCCCCGCTGACAGCCAGCCGCAGAGCCGCGGTGCCGGGCCGGGCCGAGGAGGAGGACCAGGACCAGAAGGAGCAGGAGGAGGACCAGGAGGAGCAGGAGGAGGAGCCCCGTTGCCCCGGGACGCCAGCCACCGCAGAGGGCCCCGCTGATCGCCAAGGAGACCGGCTCGCCTAGTCGCGGTGACGCACGCTCCGCGCCGCGGTTGAGCTTGTTGCCCAGGCAACCGGTTGTTGTTGTTGTCGTCGCTGTTGTTGTGTGTTGGGACGCGGTCGCCGCGGCGGCAGCCATGAACCTGCCGCAGCCCGCCCCCCTTATGCCCCCCCCCGTTCACCCGGATGTGCAGATGAGGCCCCTGCCCTTCTACGACGTGTTGGACGTCCTCATTAAGCCCTCCAGCCTAGGTGGGTCAGCCCCCGGGGGTCAGGGGTCATGTAGCCGCAGTGTGTTTGCCGTTTGTTTTATTGCCGTA
>JAODUG010025673.1:0-20161 GCA_027564795.1 Aphredoderus sayanus
GTTTAGCGCCTTCTATCTGCCACAAAAGCTAGTGATTTGGGTCATTCTGACCCGGAGTACATTACAAGGGTTAAATATGTATATGCATGCCATAGGGACTCTAATAAATAAAATGTGTATCTATGTTTATATGTATGGTAGCTGTATTATCCTTGCTGAACGTTTAGTATGGTAGGCCTACTATTTTCTGATATAGTCTTTAATTAAATAATTTCACATGTAAAGATTGACCATTTTCTTAACAATAGTGGCCTTCTTACATGTTGTTGTTATGTGACCTTGTCTGATAGGTATAATATTCAGTTGTGGCAGACAGAGAGGACTACAATTATCCAGCATGAACTGCTGTTAATTCTGTTCCTGATCCCTCTCCATAGTGTTAATAAGATTAGACTGTAAAATACAGGTGTTTTCACACATATATACAATATCCCCAAGGATGAAATCTGTGAGGCACATTTTGGTCTCATTTTTGTTGTTGGGCACAATGAAGCCTACTGGTTCTTACCAGCTGCTTTTACTGATTAGCTATACTGTTAACCAGAGGTGGAGCCTCTTGCTGATTGGTTGGATAAAATGCTTGTCCAGCCCCAACACTCACACACAAATGTCTCGCAGGTCACATTCAAATGGTCATGGAACCTCGCCATAAGAATGTACCCCCCCCCCACCCCACACACACACACACACATACATTTCCATTGATATAATGGATGTAAATTGTGTGATTCTGTGAGTTATGATCAGGCTATGTTTTAATTTGCTTCCATGTGTTTCAGGGTTATTAAGGTGAACTGTGTGGCTGCTCCAGACTGTGTTATTTCTAATTTGGGTTTAATATTGTCCCCAGTAGCAGATATTTCATAATTTAATATAGTCAAACATTTAATTAGCAGACAGAATATGGTCCCTCCGACCAGGGCAATTAAACATCCACACTGTGACACATACTGTACCTCATTCACTCATATACTTGATATTTTAACTCATCAAAACAGAAACACCTCTCCCTTGTCATAGGATGCTCCCTTAGAAGCTTCGGCCCACACATTGGAAACGCATTGCTAAGACTAGGATCTTGTTGTGTGGTGCGGTCCGCACCACTTTGTTTGTGTTCCACTTTACAGAGCCAGGGCTGTGTAGTAACACCAGATACCTTTTTCAGCATGCACACAGCACAGGCAGCTAGCGTTCTGCGAGTAGTACTAGCTGAAATTGACAAAAAGTGTATTAGTTATTACTATTTTAAATAAAACATATGCCTAAACTGACTGAAGATTTGTGTGTGGGAGGGCTGATGGGGAGTTGCTCTGAAGGCCTTTCATTACTGTATCCAGTATGGGAGGATTTTGATTTCCCATGAGTGTGACACATCTACCAGTTGGACCGCAATTGACCCCTGTGGGATTGTCTTGGGCGGGGGCGGGGGGGGATGGGGGTCACCCACACATTACGCCCATTTACCTGTTTGACTTCACAGTGCAGATGACCTCTCGGTAACCTTTTGACACGTGTTTCCTGTCTGTCCATCTCGACTGTTCTCCCTTTATCCCCCCCCCACCCCCGCCACCCCCCCCCCCCCTCCCCTCCCCTCCTATCCATAGTCTCTGTAGTTTGACCTTTCCCTCTTAATTCATTAGTTTACCTATTCCTGTCTCGCCCTCTCGCCCTGCCTGTCTCCTGAGCCTGTGGATGACGTGGCATTGTGATGAGATGGCGGGGCAGGCCGGATGCGGGGAAAGGCCGCGGCCAGAGAGTGATGTTCAGGCAGACAGCGGGCAGGCGCCCCGCAGTCTGAATAATGGCTGTCTTTTTGTTTTTTCTCTCTCTCGTTCTGCCTCTGCCAAGAGACTGAAGGCTCATTTTTTACCTCCAGGTAAAGTCACTACTTATCCCAGGGCCTTATCTCTCGAAGTGATGGAACGTGTGCTAATTCCAAGGCTTTGTGCTATTTTATGCTGTACAAGATGGCACTGCAAGGTTCAGGATGCAGTCCATTAGCCTTTTTTTTTCTTCTTTTTTTTTTAAAGAGGAGCTTTTTGGAAGGCATAGTGCCCTGCTGAATGTGGGGGAAATCCTTCTGGGGATTAAAAACCTGCCTGAAAGCACAGAGGAGGAATGCTATGTCCGAGCTGTATTGTGGCTCACTGAAGCAAACCAATTGTGTTGTCACCTGGGCATTGGGGTGCATTCAAAAAATATCTGCATGCAGGTAATATCCTGTCTCTGTTCCTGTTCTGGCCCAGAGCAGTTCTGCTGTTCCACACTATAGGCATGTTAATATTGTCCCAGTCGCGGGGTGTGACCTACAGACGTGTAGTCCTATACACAAAACTTGACTTTGCACATGCGCACAAAAACACGCCAGATAAATAATAACATTTGCAGAGGATTCCCCAAGGTCCTATGGGCCAGCTGCCCTGCCTTTCAGCCAATCGGATGGGCTCCTCCGTCTCCGATAACTCAAACCCTCCTAATGCACTAATCCATGAGGCAAACCTAATCAGAAGCTTCCCCATACCATCCAGGCTTGCTCATCTCATTAAAGGGAGCGGTGAAAGGGAATCTGCCAGCAGAGCTGATCTCTAAAGCATGGCCACCGACTGTAAAAGCTCGTTTGCGGCGACAGCTGTGAAGCTAATGGTGAGGTTGGTAAGGTGGGGAGAGGCAGCCTCTAATGAGGCAGGGTGGATCTGGCTCCTGTTTAAAATCCTCTCAGGGTTGATTTTGGAAGGCCATTGATTCTCATTCTCGTTGCCATTGCTTCTGGTACATGAAAGGTGTGCGTGCACGTGTGCGTGCACGTGAGTGTGCGTGTGTCACGGCTAGAGGGGGTAAAGTAAAGAGTCAGAGCAGATCAATACCTCCTTCATTACAATTCTCCTGTCATTCCGTCAGTCAGCACAACACTGAGACACTGGCACTGATTTCTCTCTCTCTCTCTCTCTCTCTCTCTCTTTCATTGTTGCCACACCTATTGTGTTCATTTAATTTCGTTCAATCAGCGACTCTTACAATGGCAGCACTGTATGTACAGTACTGTAGCAGTCACCTTAAGGCTTACATTACTGTTGTAACGTGGTGTAACGTGGGTAACACCCTCCTGTCTCCATCCTGTTTAAAAACGCACGATCTTGTAATGCCAGCAGATGGCGCCATCTGATTGTGTCTGATTGTGTAGATCTCTTTAGTGTCAGTGCTGTGTGTATTTATTTATTTCTTTATGTATTATTTTTGTTTGTTTTTTTTCGTGCCTTTTAACCCTCCTGTTGTCCTCAAACACACACCTTGTTGTGCCAGCAGTGCACATCATACTGTATGTCTGTGTAAGCTGTAGAATTAGGTTTAGCGCCTTCTATCTGCCACAAAGATAGATATTTATTTGTATTTGAGGATTAAGACACCTACAGAAAGAACTCTCTCATTCTCGGCTATGCCTCTCCTAAGGGTGGAGTCAGCTAGCGATTGTAAGTGGACCTTTCTGTGTGCACTCTGAAAAAAACTCATGTCTCACAGCCCTGGCTGTGTTCATGCGAACAAAAACAAAATGGTGCAGAACTTAGATTGAGACCTTGAGAAAACAACTTCAATTCACGTCGCACCATTTCCAAACAAGCCTTTACATATTAAAATGTCATGAAAATCAACTTGATATGTGGCTTTGAAATTCCAGTTTCCAGCAGTTTTTCAAGTAGCCTGTACTATGCTTGAACTAATGGCTTATTTGACAGTGGGGACTCGTGTAACTGTTCCTGCGTATTTCACAGGTGAACAATCAATGTTTTATTTTGCAAAGGACAAAGATCCTGCTGCTTCTGAGAGAATTGTGTGTGGGCAGACTACATGACCTTCACACTGACTTCTACATTCATACACAGAAACAACATAATTATGTGTGATGGCTGGTTAAACATTCTTGATGATTAACCTTTTTTATTTTGTCTGGTTTCAATATAAAAGATTCTCACAAACACTGTATTGTGTGTAATCATCATGCTGTCCTCAAAATGTCAGCCCCTCAAAGTCCACTTCCCATACACTGATATTTAGAACATTGTAGAGTGTGTGAATCACCACTGAAATGTAAACAGAGACTCCACTGCTTCTTGGTATAAAGTGAGACAAGGATGAAAGTCAGATGGGTAGAAGGAGAGGGGGATGATAAGTGCACATGAATACGGAGAGGCAGCAGACATGATTTAAGATACAGTAGAAAGAGGTGTTGGTGATGTGGCAAGGAAAAAGGCTTTGAGGAAAAAGGGGATTAAGGGGGATAGAGGGAAAGGGATGGGGAAAGACAGAAAATAATATGTAAGTGGTTGAGCAGTTTTGTCATTTGCTCTCTGTAAGAAGATTTGAACAGATACATTTCAATATAGATAGAATATACTGTATAGATATTACAGGCTACATTTTCTCCTAACAATCTTTATGTGTAGCCAATAGCCGATTCACTATCCTACAACAAATTAGAGCTGTGCTGTTGCTTTGCTGAGCATAAATTAATTATATACCTTTTTAAATTAGACGGAATACAAACATTTTATATTTTCCTGAAACATCTTTTATTAAGCGATAGCTTTTTGCTTTATATCGTTATCTAAAAAGTCAAGACATTAAACAGAAACTGTGTGCCCTTGTAAAGTGCTTTATAAACATGAAAGTTATATTGATAAAATATCTTTTAATCATCACACATTTACACATTTTTTATTAGTCTGTATTCAAACACCATTTACTATGTGACAAAGTTGACTATACAGTCTACATACAGTATATATCTACCTAAGGAATGGTTAATATGGCACAGTGCTGATGATTGATTTTTTAATAATTCTCTTCTGTCTCCTCATGTCTAAGATGAATGTTTTGGTCACACCCTTTTTGATTAATGTAAATTGTACGGTATCTTACCGTATGTGATTACAGTGGTACGTATGGCACAACGACAAAGTATCTGCCATCCTCAAATCATATTTCACCCATATAGCTCTCTCCCCTCCATCCTCCAGCTCAATCAGTTACCCATGTTTCTGAGGCAGTGAGATGTACCGATGTAGCAAAATAACAAGCAGTTTGTGATCGATGCCTCAGCAAAGTCGTGTCGTTTAAGCTCGAGTCGTCAGCAGAACACAAACTCCACTCTTGGATGGAGAGTAGGCTTTCACTTCTCATTGCCTTCTGCTAGCTGATGGGAAGCTGTGGCTTAGCCCGCAGTTGGGCTTCTCTGCATGATGACTTGGCATAAAGAATGGCTGCAGATATTCTGTTTGCCTGGATTGTGGTGTAATACCTGATAACAGTCTCGCACATCCTCAATCTCTTGCCTCTGCTGTGGGAAGTTCTCTCTCTTTCACTCACTCAACTTTCTATTGATGTTTGTTTCTCGTCAGTGGTTTGGGCTGACTGCAAATACCATTCCTTTCCAAATGAGCCAATTCCACATCCTTAGTCCACTTTAGTGAACCCATATTCCACACAGTCATGTTTGGAGGTTTATATTACTGCGTAGTTGGACTTAGCTGTGGTTTAAAGCTTCCCAGGCTAATAATTTTGCAGTGGAGGTAAATTTAATGCTATGCTGTAGCTGAGGACAGAATGGAATTGTATTCAAACTGTTTGTTTGCATTATTGGCTGTTTGTGTTCATTGAGAGATGGTATCTACAGTATAGGGTGATTCTATCTATGAACAGTTTGTTTATAAAATCTTGCACTACCACATATGTACAGCTATCACTTATTTGAAAAACAAGATTGATTAACCAATGAGTTTACAAGGGACATGTTTAGATTTTGTGTTCACACCATCTGTTTTCCTAAAGACTTTAGGCACAGATGTGCAGACAGCCCTGAGAGGTTGGTAATGTGTATGTTTTACACTGACTTATTGAGTCAGAGGAGCCAGAATGACCTTGTTAATTCCTGTTTTATCAAGAGAGAAAGATTGTGTTTTATGACTGCCTTCTCTGTGCTGTGGGCTTTGCATTGCCACAGTAAAGGGTTGCCAGGTTATGAAATGCCTACCCAAATATGTTAATGGGAGCTTGCGACCACTCTTAAAAAAGGTTGCCAGGCACAGCCGCTAGCTGAATTATGGAAAGCAAATGGTGAAAGAGACTGCATGTACTCTACTTTGAGAACCAGCTTATATAAAAAGCAATGCACTGAGCTGTTTACTTCATTATGTTCTAGTGGCATTGTGGATTTAGTCATTTAGAAATGCACTTCTTTGACTGTGCTATATTAAACTGGTAAAACGATGTAAATTTTTATAATCCGTTGCCCATTTTTCTGTGGTTGCCAAAATTTGTCTGCTACACTAAAAATCAAGGGAGCGTGCAAACATTATAAATATGTCAGATGATTCAAATCCACCTCCCTGTCTCCAGCCGCTCTCCATGGTCTGCTAGGTCTTGGCAAGTGACCTTCTCTACAAGACCCACAGAGAGCACTGTTGTCCACAATGTTCAATTTGGGCTGGCTGCATCTTCTTTCTTTCTGGTGAACCACAGGCCTCCAGCCACTCTGAATAGCCATGCTCTGTCTTCTCACTTTTCACACCACAAGCTCAAACAGCCAGGCTTTTTGCTGTCTGCGGACACCTGGGCTTTAGCTGTTTTGCTGCCAACAATGAAATGCATATTGCTCATGCTGCAATTATATTAGCAAGCCAGTCTTGTGACATATGTTTCAATGTCCCTGTTACCAATGTCTGTACATATTTTCTCTACAATAAGTAATTCTCACATTTGGTGAATATGAATTCAGCACTGCCAAAGGCATTATACAGTATATAATTCCCTGTAATTAGTAGTTTAAACTGCAAAATATTTTATCCAAAATTTTTAGTGCCACCATCTGGACCTAGGGTTTATTACACAACAAATGTTGAATATGTAAGACACATTTTGACTGATTACATAGATATACATCTAAAATAAAAATAAAAAAAGATTTGCTGTCTGTCCCTTGCATAGTAACATAATGCTGCAGCTTTTTGTGTTGTCTAGGATAAGGTTTATGTGTACAGAATCTCTTGTTTAATATGCCCTCAGAAGTGCAATGTTTTGATTCTCTTTACGAGTATGATCGTAAAACACTTATCGTAATTTATAGTAGTTTATTTTCTCGTAATGTGATTTGCATCCATGTTCAAAAGTGTTAATGAAGTGTTTAATTTGTGTGAAATGTTACTGTAATTGAGCCTACCTACTGTATAAAGTAAAATAACCCCAAAACCGGTAAGCAGCTCCCAGTTACCACATCATTGTATATTGAAATGAGCTGTTTCAGGACACAGACTGGTCAGACTGTGTAATTGGAAACTGTACAAGTGAATAGCAACTGTGACTAAAATGAGATGATGGTAATAATTACAAGGCCAAAGACACTTGCACAACATAAATCCAGATGACAGCGTATAGCTAACAATAGCCATTCCTCGTCTGAGCACACCGGCGCTAGCTGACGTGGGGAGGCAGGGTTGGAGCCTGGGGGCGATCTAATTAGCTGAACTTGTCATTCTAATGATTAAAACCTGGTTCAGACGAGTGCTTGGTGTGCTGTGTTGAGTTCAACTGGCTGTACAGTATACTGCTGTTACAACATGTATACAGGGTCAATGCACTGCAATACACTGCTTTACTGCAGTTTAGTCCAGCTCGACACAGTTGGGTGTGTTTTTTATATTTGGCTAGTCTGCAGTCAGTGTATTTTAATAAGCCACAATTAATACATCCATCCATCCAGTATCTTGGCTGCTTCTCCATTAGGCTCCCACAATACCTGCCACAGAAGTCCACCAAACACAGATTTGATTGACAAACTTCCAGGCCCCCTCAATTATCTGTGAGAAGACAAAACGTTGGTCTACTGTTCCACGCTTTGGATGGAATTTGAATCATTGGTTCAACTTACAGCTGCAATCTCCTTTTCGGCAGCCTTGCTTTTCCCGGGAGGCTGAGGAGTGTGATTCCGATAGTTGGGACACACCCTCCGGTCACCTTTCTTTAAGATTGGGACCCCCAACCTACAGTAGTCTGCCAATCAAAGGGTACTGTTCCCGAAGTCCATGCCAAGTTGTAGAGACATGTCAACAAAGACAGCCATGTAAAGACCAACCCTGTCCACAAGGGGCAGGGTTGGTCTTTACATGGGTCCCCATTTTCACTGTCACACTACAATGGCATGCAGTCAAGTGCATGCTGTATGGGCTTATATATGCCTCAGATTAATATTTTAAAACAGTCCAATCACTGATTCAGCTCAGGTATTACATATGGAAATTCCTTGTCTTAGTTGTCTAAAATTGCCTTTTATTTCAGGGACCTGTCATTAGCTGTCTTTCAGGGAAACAGTTGGTCATATTCTTTGTGTCAGATTCCATTTTCACCGTTTATTCAAGGTATCGTGAAATCTTATTTTATGGCAGCAAAGGGGAGGGAGGAAGAGAATAGAAATCACAGGGAGGGGGGAGAAGGTTGTTAGACAGCTACAACACAGCCTTTATGCTCTGAATGGAAGGCTAGGCTAAAGCCATCGATTACGTTCTGCTGTCTGCTGACTGGGTTTATATGGGGATGCAGTGTTGTGCTTCTAGAGCCCATCCACTACCAACTCCTAGCTCCAAGTCTGCTTTTAGAAGATTGAATGGACTTGTTTGTTGAAATTGTTGGTGTACAAATTATTGCTGATGTGTTTTTAACCCTCCCGCTGTCCTAAGGTGTTCAGCAGACTACCAGCAGAGGGAGCCATCCGCGGAATGTTATGTCTGTGTTGGCGCCTGCTACTACCGGGTCATTTTGACCCATAGGACAGCGGGAGGGTTAAGTGTTACAAAAAGTGTTTTTGGTTATATCTGAGTGTTTCCCTCACACAGTGCTGGATGGGTATTGCAATTTCTACCCCTCCCTCTGTAGATCTTAGGGCTCAGAATAGTGTGTCTGCCTTAACTGTGAGCATCCATTTAAAAGCATGTCTAATTTTTAGGCAGGGGATTCTAAGGCCGAAGGGCCTCTGCAGCAAGAGGCATGTCATAAATAATTGATTGTGGGTCTGCTTCTGATCTCAACATAGTGTTTTATTGAAGTTCTGAATTTATTGAGAAATGACTAGTGGAGGCTTTTTTCACATATTGTACTGTTTGTGTATATACTGTATGTATGTATATATATATATAGCAATAGCAAAAACCATATTTTGTTGTTGATTGCAGGGTGTGCCACACTGTGTGGCGGTACAGTGCTGGTGTAGTGGTACATCCGCTCCAAGGTAGCGCCGCCCCTTGATTACCTTTTACGAACCTTACAGTACGTCCACCACGAGTTGGAAGTCGTCGGCTGTTGCCATGGCGACGGTGCCCGGCACTCCAACTCCAGCCAACTGTACCTCAGGTGTTCTTCGTATTTAGTGAGCGGATTAATGATTAATGACACGACTCGGACTCACGCCTCTGCACCCTGACATGGAACGGCTCCCTCCTCCCCCACTCCCTCACTATGTACCCAATTAATAACTTTTATTGTTGCACATAACGGACAGATTCCAACCTCAACAGAAAGGTCAATATTGGATATGGAATTTGACAGTGTCCTGCAAGCCTATGGCCTTCAATGCCCACTTCTAAGCCTGTCTTAATGTGGAGATTAATGTTAAGACGAAGGCTTATGAAGTATTTAGCCCGTGTACTGTTCTGTACACTGTACACATCCACCATGTGCGCAGATGCATCACTCCCCTACTACAGTATACTGCTGCTATAATAGTTGGGGAAAAAAATAGGTGCATACGCACAATCTCGACTGACTGTAAATTACAGTCAGTATGATTTAATAAACATAAGTTTATTGGTCACTTGTTGTTGCTTTTCTTTGACAGGCTGTTACATTGCTGCAAATGTCAGGCTGCTAGGTTTTGCTTTCAGGAAATAATAATAATTTTTATTACTGTTATGTTCTATTAGAATATGGTATTTGTGGCAGTTTGTTTTGTTCTTGCACACATATTGTACTGTACAGCTATATTTTCTTCCAGTTGCCTAACTGCCTTTTTTAGAAACTGATTTAATTTTTCTTTCCCTTTCCTCCATCTAGTTCCCACTATGTTCCCTTATTCTTTTCTCTCTTTGTCTCTCTATCCCCCCCCAACTTCTCACCAGCCCTCGAGGAGGTGTCCTATGTCCCTCCTCTATGAGAAACTGTCATGACTCTTCTCCCCTTTCTCACCCTTGCATTCAATCTCTTCTGTCCTACTCATATCTCGCATCCTCTCTGTGTGTCGGTCTGTCTGTCTGTCTGTCTTTCACTCTGTCTCTCACACACACACAATCTCAATTTCTAACCAACCGTGAGTCAGCCGTTGCTGTCTGTCATCTCCTGTCTGAAACAATATGTTGTGGCTGAAGGCGCAGAGCTGTCTTGACATTACCTGTCACCACACAGACGCTGATGATCCCTAGTTCACCCCATACGCTTAGGCTGGTGTGGGGTGGGTTTGGTGTCGGATGCTGTTACCACTGAAGGCCTGTCTGGGTTGCCTTATTATGTCAATATGTGCTTGCTTTGTTTTTCTCCACTACCTTTAGAGAAAAACAAAGCTGCGTTCAATCTCTCTTCTTTTTGATGTTAACTGTTTATTTAGGATCCATTGTGGAACATACGTTCATTGTAGTGAAACAGACCCACACAAAGGAGGGTCCTTCTGCAGTACACTTGCATACACACTCCAGGTACTAGATATCAATACTCCCTTTAATTTAAGATTTAAATTGGTGAACTACATAGTTATTAGATGTTTTATTAAACATGACTAGTAGCAAACAACTATTTTCTATGGAAATGTGCAGTAATGACATCACACTCCCTCTGTGTGTTGTTATATGTTCTTTGTTTGGATAGCCGGGCTGGCCTCGCGTACTGTAAATGTGCGTACTGTACATGTGCATGTGTGCATGTACATGTGCACGTGTTGCCCGAAGCATTTGTTTTGGTCTGAGATACTGGTGCTTTAGTATGACATCTAGTCGTAGAACAGACATACAGTATAGAACCACTTTAAATGGCTGTTACATTTAATAATGTGTATTTTATTTTTCCTAAATTCCAATTTGATTTGTCATCAATTCCTAATTAGAATGGACAGCTTATTAATTCCTTCTTCTTCTATACAGTATGACTTTGTACTCAGTCATGTCGCCAGCCAACAGGGATAATTCCCTCTGACATCAACATGAGATTCGAGGGAGCAAACTGTCATTTACAGCTATAGTTAGCATTGGGGCTGGTTAAGACAGGTTGGCTGCACACTCAGCTGGAACAAATAAGACCCTGAGTGATCTATCCACAGCCTGGTCCTTCACTCAACTTATCTTGTGTGATTTTTATTGAGGATATGTCAGGCCCATGAGAGGTTCTCTTTGTGGAGGAAATATTAACCATAGTCTGTAGCACAAGCTGACACACATAAATCACAGTGGCTGGCTATTGTGATTCATGCTTTTGTATAGACCCCTACCCAGCCGTTCCCAGGGAAGACGTAAGGGAGAGAATGCAAAAACATCGACTGACACTTCTGTATTGTGTTTATCAAGTTTAATTTGGCTTTTAGCTTTATCTGAGGCAGTCAATAGATATTGTAATACTATTAAAGAAATTGTTGACACTTGTAGGATATCTTAATGAGGTAGAGCTGCATATTACAAAAACCATAATAGAGCATCTTTGTGAGAACAGGAGCAGGGTCTCCCAATGTGAGAATTCTTCATCTGGGGAATAAAAACATTGACACTAAAGCAGTTACCTCAATTATATTGGCCTTTATGTGAGCGAAAGCCAATACATAAATGGACATCATTTTTGTTATTGTCAATTTTAGACAAATGTGTGTTGTGTTCAACATCTAACGTCTCTGAAACTGGGCCATTATGAATTTTTTAAAAACTCTAGATGTCACATCGTTATTTGTATTTTGTTAAGACAAAATGATTCAGAACACAACTGAATCATACACAGGCAACGGATAAGACACACAGCCTTTTGAGGTTGAGAGATTTTGGTATTAATTAATTAATAAATGAATTTCTTTTAATTTATTATCTATCACTAAATGATGGTGAGGAACACCTTAAGTGTAAACACTAAATATGTGGCATACTGTACCCTGCATGGAGATTATATTAGCCTTTATATGCTCTTGGGTGTGGGAGTTGATGATATGAGGGAAATAATTCATTAATAAGAAAGAGAGTGAAATCCCCTGTCATTCTGTGAATGAGTGCAGGTGCAATATGGTTATGTGTCCATCATACATCTGACTCTTACGTTATAATGTTTGGTGGCAATGTGTCACAAGGGCAAGAGCATTACATGCAGGACACATTCAGACATTACACCATGCTAATTCACTAAGTGACGTCAAGCAGCAAGTTGAGAAGTCATCAAAAAAGAGGTACACATGGCACATAGCTGAAGACCTTTTAGAGATACTGTACCAGGCAGCGTGACCTGTCTGTCAATGTCTGGTTACCAGTGACTGACAATTAGAGGGAACAGACGGGATGGTGGCAGGTGTGTAACTCACCGTCACTCCCCTGATTGGTCTGTCACCTCATTAGGAGGAGTTATTGAATAGTTTGACTCTTCAGGGGCATCCCGGTTGGCTCAGCGGGTGCAGATATCATGTTCTTGTCATGTCATGCTAGGGCTGTACAATTAATCACAATAATATCGCGATCTCGATTCATACCTCTATGATAGATCTCACAGTGTTCATTTGAACGCCATTAAAATGATGTTGCTGTTAACGCAGGTTTTTATTACACAGCTAGTGTATGTTAGGCAATTATAGGCTACAGTAAGAAGGACTATGTCGTCTTTTTGCAAATCGATTAACTCAATGTTTTAAGGTAGATCAGCGGTTGGGATGCCGTTTCCATCCCGCATCTCAAAATGATAGACGAATATAAATAGGCACGGAATATTTCATTGCACTTCTACTTTATCCTGCTATGGTTTCTAATTCAACCGGTTTATTTTTTTTACTCCGGGGAGGTTATATATTTCTCGATTTAGACGAGGAAGGGGTCCAGCTTGCAACTCTATTTATTCAGAAAACAGTAGGTCTACTACATGTTACATCAACTGAAAACTGCATCTTGCGTAGACTGCATCTTGCACTGTCCTCTCGAGGACAGCGGCAGAAATTCACTCCCACCCTCTTCAAATAAGAGATTTTTATGGTATAGGCTACAGTCATAAATACCACATAGCACAGATAAACATCTGAGCCCCCTCCCTCTTTCCTAGACTACTACTACTTACTTTAGTTTGTTGTTGTTTTGTTGTAATTAAAACACAGTAATTGCTGAAGCTTGCCAAGTGTTGTGTTTCAGTCAGTCCAAACTCCCAAGGTGACCACAGCCACAAAGTAGACCTGGTTTCTTTCTCTCATCATAGTGTAGCATGTTTTGCTTGTGGCTGTGTGTCCTATGGCTATGTCAATATCTCAGATCATGGAACTGGACAGTATGAGCCTGTGTAGAGAATGAAAAATACGAAGCTTGAAACGACACAAAGGCCTGAATATGGTCTGGATTCCCTGTGGTTTCCGGCCTTTCCTACTGTGTGTGCATGTGTGTGCACACGTGTGTGCTAACGTGTGTATGCGTGTGCTGACGGTAGACTGAGGTAATTGTGTTTGTGAGTGACTCTATTGGGTTAACCAGGGTTGCTGGGACAGGAAAAGCTGTACTGCAGTTCCCAGCTGCCATTATAAATAAGCTCTCAGTACTCCAGTTCTAATGCAGGGACTATAGCAAAGCTTAAAGTAATTTTGTGCCGGCGCAGAACATTATTTATTTCTTCTTGTGTCATACAAACCCTTATCACTACCTTCCTGTTGTGGTCCCCACTGGTCTGAATGGAATCTGTTTTACATACTAAAATTAACAGCAGAAAACTGACCTTAAATCAGCTGGAAATTTTGAAACAAACGATTGGATTGGTAAATAAATGGCTTTGTTTTCCACCTCAATAATATAGTGTTTAGTAGCTTGTGTTTCTGTGACCCCTGTGGAGGTGGTGTATGTTGTGTGGGTTAGTGTCTGATTGTACTGTATGCAGTTATAGTAACTGAACCCTTATTTCCATTTCATATTTTTCTACCCAGAGAGGCTAGGTGGATTTCCCCACTACAGAGTACATATGGCATTAAACTCAAAGTTACAGTAGCATGAGCAACTGTGTCATGATGACTCAATCGATTTGCCTCCTGCACTGTTTTATCATAAGGCCAATATGCATGACTGTGAGCTGCAGGGAAGTGCATTAGCTGTGTTTCTGTGTATCAGCATGCCTTAGAGCCACCAGCAAACAGTCACACCGACAGAACATAAGATACTGAACAATTTACGGTGTTATATTCTAGCAGTGATTGCTTCCTTGTTTTTTTTCATGCCGTTTCTTGTTATTAGCTTTAAATGAAAACCACTGAATTTAATACAGAGATAAAACGTGCCTTATCAAATACAAGTGCAAAATATTAGCTATGAGCTTGCTTATGCATAAAACAAGCAAGTTTGACTTGTAAGAGAAATTCACTTGATAAGACTTCTTAAAATAAGTTCATATTTATTTAAATATAGTCACTAGATAAGCCATTTATATTAGAAACAAGTCCAACTAGATTTTAAATCTAAAAAGATTATTACACTGAGTTAGATATAGTTTTAGAGTGTAAAATCATCCCAAACATCTGTAAAACCATATATGAAAAAGGTAAAATTGCCTATGTCCCTGGGACGTCTGCATCAAGGCTTAATACACGATGTGTTACTGTGAACATGGCCACACACCTTGGCTTCCTCTCTTACTCTGGCCCGCTCACTGACATGACTAACAAAGCCTCAGAGTGTGTGCACATGCCCAAGCTGTTTATTGTGCCTGGGTAACCTCAGGATAGCAGGCCAAAATATTTTGTGTAAACATAAAATGAGATGCCTCTCGCATACCACTAGAGGGAGACTAGCGCACCACATTTTCCGACCCACTGGTCTAACTGATTGACTTGAGGTTGTGTGTGTGTGTGTGTGTGTGTGTGTGTGTTTCAGCGAGAGAGAGTGTGTACTAATGAGTGACAAGCCTGACCCCCAAGACCTTTATCGTCTTGACCAGTACACACACACACACACACACACACAAAGGCTGTGTACTCCAAATACTTCAGCTGGTGTGTTTACCAGGAAATGTGAAGTGGATTATCTCCATGAGTCTATTAAGGATCAAGCTTGGCTCAGAGACCCTCATTATGTTGGAGCCACGGCCAATCCACCAACCTGCTAATTGAGTTGACATCTCCCAAATATAACTCCGTCCTCTCTGGCCATTTGGGGGGCCCCAATTACTCCTTCTCTGTGCCCTGCCTTCACTCTCTTCCATGGATGTGGAAGGTATACTTTGGCCTTAACTGTGGCAGGGGAATACTGCGTTCCTGCAAAGCTCTGCGTCTATGTTGCCGCAGAAATAGCCACTCGCTCCCTGGCGACAGTCTTCAGCCTTTTGTTCAGCCTCTACAGCTGCAAGCTGCACACAGAGGAGTTGTGTGTACAAGTTAAAAACTCTTGTTTTGGATACACTGCATTGTGTCTAATGCTTATTGCTTAGTAACTGTCCAGAATAGGTTTTATGTCTCCAATCATCATGGGAATCACCACTTTGTGAATCATACATTTTCACAAACGTTTTTCCCAGTGTTTGTGTGTTTTTGGAGGACGGGCAGCAAAGGTCACATGGGGTTATGAGCGGGGGCTGCATTAGTCACCAGCATTATCTACTGCCTCACTCTATATCAATCATATTTGGCTGAGGTTTAAGTGCAGCTGCACATTGCCAATGTATTGCAGGCTGTGTCATTATGAGAGTCTTAGAGCAGATTGACGCCTCCACATTCTGCCAACAGTGCAATTCTAGCTCTCGTGGGTGTGTGTGTGTGTGTGCATGTGTGTGCACGTGTGTCCAGCACTATTCAAAGGCCATATTCACTAAAAGCCTCATTGCTGTCGCCATCTCTCTATTCTCCTCCCCTATCATCACATCTTTTCTCTTCTCTACATATATCAGTGTGACACCAAAGCTGTCCTTGGCAGATGTGTTTTTCCTTTTTCTCTGTGTGAGAAGAGATAATTCAGTGGTGTGGAGATGGTCTGTAAAGCTGCTACTGTGGCAGAGCTTGTGGGGCTAACAACTGACAGTTATGGTATAGTGAAAGTGACTTGAGGAGATCCTGTCGTGGATTTACATCTGATAAATAGAAATGATGCCCTTGTACTAGTTCTCCTACAGTTGTTTGATTGTGATTAGCCTACTGTGTCTTAACTGGGTGTTATACAGGCCCCATACAAACTATTTCAGTTGTGTTGTCTAAAGGGAGCTGAAATTATCTAATGTGTCATTGAGGGCAAATTCCTCTATGCAGTCAACCCAGTCAGGTGTGTGTGTGTGCGTGCATGCGTGCATGTATGTTTGTATGAATGAATAATGACATTTTGACCTTTTTTGTCATTTGCTGACATTCCTATACCTATAAGATGGATTGGGTGTACTTTGAATTTGTTGAATCAATATTGAGATGTTGGCAGACGTAACAATACTACTGTAGCACACAAAAGGTAATCCCCAAATTCCGAAATGATCTCGGGACCTTGCAGAGTTTTACCATAAACATTGTAAATGAATTTTCATTCTAACTCGCGACCTTTTTATGAATTTATGTAGAAATGCTGTCCTGATTGGGGAAGCGTTATCAGCAGTGGACACATTTTACTTGGATGGTTTCCCAAAGAAGAGTTCATTATTGCGGCTGTTAGATGATAGCTAAACTTGGCTGGGTGAGAACTCTCCCTCTGCCCAGGGGCTTCATTGTATTCTGGAGTTCACAGAGGGTGGGAGGGGTACTCGGAAGACAACAGTACAGCTTAATGGGTCATTGCGGGTGGAGAATAAAGGGGATTTAAAAGTATTTTAATTATTTTAGAAGAAAGTGAGGGATGATAGGGGGAAGACTGGATGAGAGGCTACAGTATCTTAAGCTATACATGGCCCACAGGGTAAACAGAAGAGAGACCAGCACTGGGGACAGAAAATGGTAGAAAAGTGACCATTGTTCTACCAGAAATAGAGATTAAAAGTTAATTGGGGGGGTGGTATGGGGTAATGGGGTATAGCTGTCTAAAAAGGTTCAATTGAAACCTTTCCGAAACTGGCATGTACAAATTCTGCTGGAAGCTGTGTGTAATCAGTTGCTCCATATAGTGTTTAATTATTGCAGTGGCTTTGCTGTGATGCAATTCTTCATTAAAAATACATTTGCCCATGTCAATATTAACTCACCCAGTGTTTGCTGTAATAACTTCAATGCTTCATATTTGGAGCGAAGCGCAAGTTACATTTATTATTAATTTCTCAGTTATTAATCCATCCATTGAAGATGGATGGATTCATTTTTCAATTTTAATTTAAATTGAATTATGTTTAACACACTTTTCCAGTCTTCAACCACATATGATTGCACCAGCCTATTGATTTCTTGTAATTTAATTGCAAATAATTGAGTTGATAACTGGATTAAGTAAAGCCACACTTTTTGCCACAAGTGTTGAGTTGAAACTGCATAAATGAAAGGGTTGTTATCAGGCTTCTGCAGAGATTGATAACAACACATTAATTTGAATTAGGTCTGTTGGGGCAGGGAGACATGTAAAACATGCAGGGCATGGCAAGACCACAACACATGCATGCAGCTGCCTTATGTGTGTGTCTATCAACCTCTCTCTCTCTCTCTCTGGGATATCCCTAGCTGTGGTGCAAAAAGTAGAGTGCTGATCTGGTGTGTTGTTAGAACAGAAGCAGTGACAAATTGATAAAACAGTCAGCTCTGTTAAAGGGAGTGGATGAAGAAATGTATGGAATCCTGTCCTTGAGCTAGTGGTAGGCTTTGAAATGATAGTCTATTTTGCATACACTGAGGAAACACATATATATAATCTTTACTGAAGATAAGAGAGTAAAGGGGAGAAAAGCCAAGATATTAATATGAATGTTTACAGTTATGCAACTGTCCTTTTTAGCTCAAAATTGGATTTGGGAAAAAAAATACCAAAAAGATTTCTCTGTTTGGAACACACTGTGGGGATTTTTTTTTTTGTCAACCAAGATAAGATTAATGATGGATTACTGAGAATATTGACTTTGTAAGGTTTGCTAATACTCTGTGTAGATTAGATTTACAGCATTTAGGCCTTGGCATAGACAGCCATTGGGCTGCCATCTGCTTTGTTAAAGGTCCAGTTTTTAACCATGCCTGTTTGATATAAACACATCCATACCTGGGCTTCATGTAAATGCTAATGTTTTGCCAGTATATAAATGGAAAGGCTTTCATGAATCAGAAGAATCGTTATTGTATCAACAGTTCAATCAACAGTTATTAATAAAAAAAGTTACCCACTATGTAACTATCTGTAGTCCAGTAGCATTAGGAGAAAGGTGATTGGCTGAGCTCATTGTCTGTATGTCCTCGTATGTGTATAATCAACATACAGGAAATTGCTTTGTTAGCAGAATCCTTATTCTCTATCTTCATCTTCTGAGATGTACTTGTTACCTATTATTTACCTTTTTATTATGTACCTTCTGATCAGAGCTGCTATTAATGAACTGCATAAGCATAATTGCTGATAAACTAACTGTTTCAGACATAAAATGAGCAGCATATCTAAAAGTGATTTCGGCACAGAATTTCATTTCAGGCCCTTTGGGCAGATGGACATTCTAGGGTCAATCTATCATATGCTGTGTCTCTGGGCTTTTAGTTAATAGGTATAATAAGGACTCATTTTGAGGTTTTGCTATATCCTGTATTACAGTAGCAGGTTTGTAGGGTTTGTTGTGACAGAACCTCACAAGCATATGTATCAATTTTGATGAGATTTCCTCATTTTGGAGTTGTATGAAGCTAATGTAAGGATCACAGCCAACCACATACTCAAAAATGCCAATCATAAAGAACATGTCCAACAGGAACAACAAAGCATTAAGGGTCTGTAGCTAAACCCAGACAGTGCAAACTGAGTTTATGTATTGTTCTCTTTTGGTGTTGTTCTATGGCATACAGTACCTCGCCAGCACTGTAATAGCAGCCTATAAAATAACGTGACAAACAAAATCTATCCTCTTGCTCCTCAGAGGGACCCTAACTTAACTTTCATTCCTGTCCTTACTAGCAACGTCTCCTAAACTCACACCTCAATCAGCTGCCTGGAGACGACCCAAAAACCCCACAGTGCCAATAATCTGCTACCTTTTAAAATGTATGAAAAATGCGTGTGCTTGCCACTGCATTGCAGGGGGACAAGGGAAGGCTGATGTTGTCTGCTAACATCTACTCTGCTCCCTCCCCCCCCTCCCCCCTGCCCCCTAGGGCTGGGGTTCAGATTGGATTGGAAGTTTGTCATCTGGCATCACCCAGTGGGAGGCCAAATGCAAATTCGTAGTGTTGATTGAGACATAATGTTTGCTGTTATTCATAGCAATTGAACCTGAAGCTGAGTATGGTGTACACACATACTGTGACAAACGGCCAAATAGTGTGTTAATTCATGACTTCAGTCTGGATGACGGCAGGAAAGGATCCCTGCTGAGTTCCTTCATCAGAGCAAGTCCTCTTCTTCTGCAAAGCAACAGATTGAGAGGGAATAAACACCTGCGTCACATGACACACTCGCACACACACACACACACACACACACACACGCAAGCACACAAACAGGAGGTCTAGGTTTTTACACTCTAAATTGCCCACTTTCCATTGAAAGCACCTAGAGCACTTGGAGGAACATTAAAAATCAATCCACAATTACCAAGTACATTTACCCCGCTTTACCCTAGACAATGTGATGACACGGTTGAACAGCCTGCGCCTTTCACTCTTGCAAAGACATGCATGCAAATGTATCTATGGGCGATCTCCTCAGACATACAGACACTTAATATACCTTCCTTCTACTTTTGAGGGTCTGGTATGGTTGTGTTGTATGGTCTCTCTCTCTCTCTCTCTCTCTCTCTCTCTCTCTCTCTCTCTCTCTCTCTCTCTCTCTCTCTCTCTCTCTCT
>JAODUG010025693.1:0-20157 GCA_027564795.1 Aphredoderus sayanus
AAGTTTATCATTAGAAAACCATTTTCCAATTATTCTGGCACATCCAAAAACTGTTTTGCTGATTAAAGAAGCAATAAAACTGGCCTTCTTCAGACTAGTTGAGTATCTGGAGCATCAGCATTTCTGAATTCGATTACAGGCTGAAAAGTGCCCGAAACAAAGAACTCACTTCTGAAACTCTTGAGTCTCTTGTTCTGAGAAATTACGGCTATTCCACTCACATGGTAGAGATTAAGCTTCAACTATTTAATCGCGAGTTTGGTTATTACCATTGTGTTGATTTGATTTCAGAGTAGCATTACACTACTTACAACATTGCAATATGCATTTTGCAGGTAGACTCATAATGTCTCAGTACCCACTACCCTCACCCCCTCACCCCCTCCAGAAAAATCCAGCTCTTTTCTATGTATGTATAATAATACTACTACAGTACCACTAAAAATATTTAGTGTTTATCGGTGAAGAAAGTACACAGTCATTAGTCTTGTCATGGAATCCCTACAGTTACCTCAGGGCAAGGTTAATAAAATAGTCTAACTAACTGTGAACACACTGTTGATCATTTCATCTGCTGGACCTAACACCAGGAAGGGACAGGTGTTAGTATACACTGAATGCCCTGTTGCTGTTTACATACAATGAAACTAAAAATAATTCTACTGTAATTCTACAGTAGGCTACTGTGATACTGGTGTAACAAGAGTAGTTCACTATGGAATCAGCTATCAGTTTACTTTTGCAGACTAGCCAAATAAACCCTAATTTTGTTAGAACGTTAACTGACTGAAAACTCCTTTAGCCTTATACAATTTGTTCTTTTCTGAAAGTCACATTTTACTCTGAATGACATGTGCAGGATTACTATACACTTACCAGCCTTACCATGAGAATATTTCTACCGTAGGGGGAATGACATCTCACTGCACTGAGGGATTAGTGTGTGCGTGCTTCAATCACCCAGTCTTTGCCAGGGATAAATATTCCCTGTGACTTGAGGCCTGCCAACATGCCGGAATCAGTGGTTCGGATTTCGAGGTGCCCGAGGTGCCGCTGGGTTCCATCATTACCGTAACACTGCAGGGGAAAGTCACGCACAGAACGGACTTCCTGGGTGCATTCAGGGAGGCTTGCGCACAAAGATGCCAATGTGAGGGTTATTTTAGGTCAGTAGGTTTGCCTGTTTAGCATGGGAATCATCACTTAGGCTTACTTGAACTGACTTAATTACCCTGACAGTCTTCGGCCTTCGTGAATTTATCATCTTCATCCAAGTCCAGGGAGTGCAACTTGAGCAATAATATCACTTGGACTAAAGCAATAGCTTATTGATTGGCACCTTATATAGTA
Organism: Aphredoderus sayanus; assembly: GCA_027564795.1. NCBI lineage: Eukaryota > Metazoa > Chordata > Actinopteri > Percopsiformes > Aphredoderidae > Aphredoderus > Aphredoderus sayanus. The sequence goes on from JAODUG010025693.1 coordinate 1,351, forward strand.
AGCGACAACTCTGTGAATATAATGGATTGGGACAGTGGAGCTTGTTCGTGAATAGGGAAGGTACCTAATGGTTTTCTCTTGCCCTGTCCTTTTAAATTTCCCCAGCTTGGGTTAATGAGAGGCAAAGGTTCCCTGCTGCACATTTCTAATTGCCCTCATGTCGGGATGTAAAATGGCATGGAGCAGCAATTTATCGAGTAACTCAACATAAGAAGGAAAATGGTCAAGGACTGCCAAGCCACTGAGGCCCACCAACTGCGAGCTTGATCATTAGTCAACGACTTTTGATGACCTGGCATCCATTCTTTTTCACAATGGAATTGCGAAAAGAGCTCTGATACAACCTTCAGCTATATCCCCAGTCCCCATGCAATGATGAACTGCTGGAATGGCATTTCTTTTTTTTGCCATTGCTTATGGCTGGGGACAATTTAGTATTCATGTATTCCCATAAATAAATAGCAATGATAAATATCAGCCATATATGGGTTGTCAGTGATCAGTGAGGCCACTTTAGTCATGTTAATGCACACTCTGAGAAATAATGAAAGCCTTTCTTGAACCCAGAAGAGGCTTGGCTTAGTTTGTCAGTTTTACTTAAATATTTTAATAAAATCCTAGTGATTTTCTGAGTACTGGCATTTTAAACAATCTCTAACTTATGAATGCTTTAATTATTTTTTTTGATTTTGCTTACAACAATAAATAAAGAACAAATGATTGTTTAGTACTATTTCACTGGGCTGTTGTTACTTTGGCAGTATTCATTTGGTTTTCTCTGTGAACACAGGAACCTTGCGAAAAGTGGAATCATGGTCTCAAACAGGCACATTCAAATGAGTGGCTCTGTGGATTGTTGGTTTTAAACCCAGCATACTGTAGGGTGAAAATGATTGTGTTAGTAGGCTGTGCCAAGAACACACGTCTGCTCGTTTGTATGCTGCTAGCATCGTTATGTCATTGCTGTGCAAATCTCTGCAATGACTTTTGATGCATTTCAATACCATGACTGGCAACTGAGTAGTATTTATAACTCTAATGTTGAGGACAAATATGTTGATGAGATGGAAGCGGAGAGATTCTAGTATGAACACTACTGGATGGCTGAGGGCAGGATAGGTCCAGTCTCTGGACAATCCTTTTCAACCGTTGCATTCAGGGTCTGGCATTGTTGCCTCGTGATATCATCCTGATCTGGAAAACTCCACTTTCATTTCACCGTGAGTTATCTTGCCTGAAAACCCCTCAATTCACAAGCATTTGTTGTTCGTGAGAAAACAGTCCGCCAATCCGCAGTTAGATGAAGGTTTTCCTAAAATGACGCCATCTAGTGTGTGTCTGCCAATTGTATTCCATTTGTTTCGGTTTGCACTGGCGCTCTAGATGATGTTAAGCATTCTAATTGTGTGAGATAATGTTACTGTAGGTAGTTCGGTCATGTGTAAGGAAGGTTGATTGAAAAATATTTTTATGACAAACACTTTTGAGTGGAGGGGTTCCAAACTGATATTTGCAGAGAAGTCAGACTGGAGATTGGGAGATTAGGATGGTGATGAGATTAGAACACTACTGGTATTGCCTTCATCAGTGGGTTTTACAGTTTCAGTTTGAAAAGTCAGGTGTATTGGCATCTGGGTGAGGACAGCTTCAGTTTCCAATGAAATTGACGCCATAGCAGTCAATTGACTCGCAGTTGGTAAGAAAAGAAATGTAATGTCTTTGTCAAGGACTATTTAAGACTCATTCAGTAATGAACAGTGCATTTGGCTATATTCGGCAGACTAAATTATTTTTGCTTTGTTTTTTAACCACTGTTTAACTACAGTTCTATTTTCTTGTTGAACACTGCTTGGCATCACCAGCGACTAGCCAAACTTTGGTCCAATGTTCCACACACTATACCAACAGTGACTAAGGTGTCATAATTATCTGAAGCAAAAGGTTGGAAAGCATAAGCCAGGCAGCTTGTGTTGTGACGTAAGCCTGAAATATTAGAGTGTTTGAATGGAGCTGAAGTCAGAAAAGTGAATTCCCAGAAATATTTCGCCATTATTTATTTTGGAAGGATTCTAGATCGCAATCATTTGTTCCAGATGGCGCTCCATTTTGAATTAGAATTTTACATCTTAAATTTGTATTTCATTTTTAAAAAGCGTGAAATTCAGTTAACATTTGATAAAATTAAATTTTTCTAAAAGTAATTTCAGCCCATTTTTGCTCAAGAAGAGTGGCATTATGCCATTCTTCCAAGTCCATTTCTTTATAAAGGACGACTAATAAAACTGAAATTAGATTGTTTTCCCTCCCAGTCATTTGTATCACTTTCAGCATGTTCCAGAGAGTGAGTGAGAGAGAGAGAGAGTGAGAGAGAGAGAGAGAGAGAGTGAGAGTGAGTGAGAGTGAGTGAGAGAGAGAGAGAGAGAGAGTGAGAGAGAGAGAGAGAGAGAGAGAGTGATAGAGAGAGAGAGAGCGAGAGAGATAGAGAGTGAGTGATAGAGAGAGCGAGAGTGAGAGTGAGTGATAGAGAGAGAGAGAGTGAGAGAGAGAGAGAGAGAGAGAGAGACAGAGAGACAGAGAAAGTGTGGGATTGCCTATTTTGTGTCTCGGTGATGCCTGCCAGAGAGCTACGGCCGGGGAGCGGAGACAGGCAAGGACAAGGCAATGCGAGCATGCGTGCGTCCAACGGCTGCATGTAAACGGCAGGAACTGTTATCCGTAAATTGAGAAGAGTGAATGTGAATAATGCAGCGTGTTGTCACAGAGGCATAATCATTCGGAGGCGCCGCGTGGCGACAATAGAGGGACAACTTGAATTCAGACATTAGCACGTCTGCAAACAATGGGGTTGTTGAGAAAAGGTAATGGAGCCAGGCAAATTGCATAAAGGAGTGAGATAAAGGGGCCTATGCAGTTAAAATGCAAAAGGGGTCGTGTGGTGGCACAGGGAGAGATTGGGCGGGAATTAAAATGGTCTGGGGATGAGATGAATACCATTCTGATATAACTGACTACAGGCGCAGAAATAACAACAACGGACATTCTCTTAACTAACAATTACAATGTTCTCCACTTAAACAAGTGCTGATTTCACGGCTGTTGTTCAGAGATTAGACTAATACATTAAGGATTTATCCTTTCAACTGATTAAAGACATCTGAAATGTGTACAGTCTGGTGTCTAGGTGAGACATTCATGGAAAAAACATTAGCAGGGGTCAGTTGACCGGAGAATAGGCAGACTATATGGGATGAAGGCCAATACCATTGACCCCTTCATCTGATTTACCTCATTCTATACTGTTAGTAGTCACCAAAATATAGTGACTGGACAGTCTGAGACTCTTGCTTTTTTAATAATAATAATAATAATAATAATAATACATTGGATTTGAGGGACACCCTCAAGGACACTTTACTTTCAATGGACCTATACGGCGTAGTAAAATAAGTACAACAGTGCAATTATTAATTTGAGGGCGACAGTTGGCAGTTGCTGGTTCAAACCTCCTGGTGGTCAGGTGGCTCCTTGCATGGCAGACACTGCCATCGGTGTGTGAATGGTGAATGTGAGGCATGTACAGAGCTTTGAGTGGCCGGTAGCTTAGAAAAGTAACTATAGGATGAGGAAGCACATCCGCTAAACATAATTTATATGTCAATAGTGGCGCTGCATTTGTTTCTTCAAGTTTTTATAGTAAATAATGAATTATCATCAGTAACAAACATTAGACAAAAGAGAATTGTGCTGGACAGTAGTGGGGTAAGCCCAGACTATTAATAAGCCCTTCTCATATTCCATTTCAGTCACTTTATAAGGGTCTCATGCTGAAGCATTCATCCGAGCATGTCTGACCTAACGTGTCGCTTGCAGTTCAAAGCAGGGTAGGGTTATGTAAAGCTGAAGGGGCTAATAAAATGACCACGTCCAATACAAAATGTATTACTGTGCATTTGCCGCTGACAAGGATTGATGAGATACATTACCCCACACATTTGGCAGTTTCTGCTGCACACAATGTCTGTGGCTGTGGATACTTTCTCCTTGTGCTATACTGTAGCTGGAAGGGTGGCTATTTGTTTGCCTTTCTGAAGGGCCGTGTGTGGAATTTCAGCCACTTTGAACTGCCGGCAAGGAATCAAATTCCAGAAGGATGTCCAGAAGAGGTGTGGACGTCCCAGAAGAGGTCTGGATCCAGTCCACTAGACTGCCCCGGCCTTCGTACGTCTAGTGGACTGTGACTGGACACTGCTTTCACGTCTGTGTACTGTATTGTACTGTAGTACTGCTTACTTACTTGACTTTCACCATTTACTTGACTTGGCATAAGACATCAAAAACATTTGTCTGCGGCCACCGAATAATAATAATAATAATTTCTTACAACTTCAGTTGGTGCACTAAATTTCCTCTAGTTAATACACAAAGTTCTTCTTCTGTTTGTAATTGGTTTTGGTTCCCCCCACTATGGATAATGATGTGGGCCACTTTTGTAAATGTCAGGTACTGTAGCCGGGTTTGACCTCATCCGCATTATGAATCTCTCAGTAGTGCTGTATCAATAAAAGCAATACCATGGCATCCAAAATATATCACTTAATCACCGGATCCCTTTTTGAGTGACAACGAAGCAGACTGCAAACACGAGAGGGAGGAAGAGTGCCGATAGAGTGAGCGAATGGAAACTGGAAGAGCAACACAAGTTGGAGACAATCCTGCTGATGCCTTCCTTTGTGGACTATTCAGCACCTTTCAAACTTTGCAGTGTGTAACTATAGAGGGGAACAAGGAGAACACAGTCCCTCAAGACCAATTATTCTACTTTTCAAGTCCACAACACCACCCACTTGCTTCACCCCTGACCCCTCGCCCTAAAACCACCCAACTTGTCATCACTTTTGCACTGTCAGTGGTGCTCCCTCAAAGCCGCACATGCACATATTTAGATCCAGAAAGTCTTATTAAGAAGAGCTGCAGTGCTGTACATCACTTACGCTCTGTTGCAATAAGACGGTAATGATTAACCCTCATGATGTCCTCCGGGTCGAACTGACCCACATCACTAGCTCTTTGTGGCAGGTAGAGGGCGCTAAACATAATTCTACAGCTTACACAACAAGGTGTGTGTTTGAAACCCGAGGACAACAGGAGGGTTAAAAGGCACGGAAAAACATACAAATATATAAAGAAATAATTAATGAAAAATGAAATACACACAGCAATGAAAATATAAGAACCATACGATCATACACAATCAGATGGCGCCATCTGGTGGTTCAAGATGATATTGTAACGAGGGTTAAAATAGTTTCCCCCAAAAGAAAGGTCTTGCTTTCGATCCCCCTCAACCCCCATGGGGTGTCCATGAGCCAGGTGCCTAAACCCTACCTGTTCATGTAATACTGTGTACAACATGTCGCTTTGACTTACAGTAAGGAAAAAAACTGCCAGTTTTACAGATCACAATGTCATCTAGACAAATATTTCAAAAAGGTTTATATATTATGACTCAAATGTGTTTAGGACATTCAAAAGCAGATGCAATTTACAATGTGTTTTTATTGTGTAATTTATTTAAAAGGACATTTCTTGTCTTATACAGTATGCTATAGACACTATATTGTTCCTATGTATATTTATGGAAGATGGTCTTCGTAATTATGTATCACTATTTACATTAGAATCTCCTGTAAAAAAATAAAGGCCTACCTAACTATAAATTGTCTGTAGCCTATAAAAAAAGATAATTGCTTTACAACCAATGATGGTTAGTGTCTTACTGAGGGTTGATCATTTTCAAGCACTGACCAAATCTTTACGCTGATGATGCCACTGTGTGGCTCAATTCTAAGGGATAAGAATTGGTCAGAAGCTTTTCCTGATGGTGTCCCTTTTGGAAAGACGACATTCGAGAAAGTAGTTGTACTCATTCCAGTTTTAAATAGGATGTCCATCCTTCTCACATAGTACTTCATAACTACAATCCTATCAGAGGCTCATAATTTACTGCTCTTGTGTTTTTCGACAGGCTCCTTTAACGGTCTAAGGGAGCTCAATGAACCATGGCAAGGTTATTGCTTTGAACGTTTTATTTTGTCTTTTTATCCTGTACTTCAAAGCAAGAGCTGAAAAGATGGCTTAATCATACCTCTGTCTTAAATCATAATCCTTCTTGTTAACTAAAACTAGACTTAAAAGAAATGATTTCAGGCTTCCCAATTATTGCCATTCAATACAATTGTGCCAGACAAACATTGAGACTGTTGCAGGGCCCAATGAAGATGGATGAGTTAATTTATTGAGCCTTGTGTACTGCATGTATACCTATACAGCGCCATGGCCGAAAGCCTGCTAGCCCCTCATAGTCTTTAAATCTGGTTAACCTTGAGCACAGGGGGTTGTAGCGATTCTGTCAGTGACTGTAACTGGGAAAAGCCAAGGCTAGATTTATCTGGCAACATTGAAAGTGGTCATTGTGTGTTTTAACAGTTTATGGACAGTTTGTTCAGTCACTGTAGGAGATGTTATTATAAAAGAATGTTAATACCGTTCACCTTAATATTCGTTTGCATGTCATTTCCAACAAAACAGCAGCTTCTGTTGCCATGTTTACAGTAAAGTATGCAATTTCAAAGCCTGTAGTGTAGATATATTTTAAGCCACCTTTTTATTTTACCGGATATAAGCAACAAAAAAACATCAAACTGAAACCACACTGATAACACAGATAACTTGCATCATGATACCCTGGCTGCGCTTAAATGCTTTGTTAGGACATCACAGTAAACCATTGGTAGGTTAGTTACTACCTCTTCATTGCAAGAAAGTTTCACAAAGCTGTATTTGAATCTGCTGGAGACACTAGTCCAAAAACCTGAACTAGACCGTGAACAATGTAGTCTCTGACTACTGTAAATTAATATGACCCAGTATTTTTATTATGCAGTCGTAGCCCTTGGTCAAACACTGTAGGGGAATGTGTACACCCAGTATGGCCCAGATCACACTGAGTAATATTACCACAGCTCTTTTGGTCCCAAACGCACAACGTTGGCACCAAAACAAGACCTCCTCTTCATACAAGAGTGTGACTTATAGCCCGCAGGCCCAGTCGTGACATTTTCCTCGCTTAAAGACGCTGAAAAAAAAAAATGCTAATGAAGCTGGAAAATGTATTTTTTATTTTTTTTACAGGAAGTACCGGAGAGGTACGTGGCAATGTTCCGCTGCATTTCGCAGTGTGTGCCACTGGGTTGTGTTTTGAAAGGCAGGCAAGTGACTAAAGACTGACTTTTTGACTTTTCTTTTACCCCCGGAAGGCATGGGAACAGAAACCCAAAGCCACAATAATGACTGACTCTTTTTCTACTTTTCGAAAAAAGAGGTGCATGTTTGCGTGTGTGTGTGTGTGTGTGTGTGTGTGTGTGTGTGTGTGTGTGCCTGTGCATTGAGGGGGTGGGGGTAGGGGTATTGTGAGGAACTGGCAGGGTTTATCTTAGTCATGGTAATTGGTTTGCCGGTGTGGAAGTAGGATCATTCCAGAAAACCTCATTCAGCCTCGCGCCCTCCATTTATCTGTCTGGAAGGCACCCTGGGCTGGAGGAGAGAGAGAGGGAGAGAGAGGGAGAGACAGAGAGAGAGAGAGAGAGAGATAGAGAGAGAGAGAGAGATTCATATACAGCGGCGGTGAGAGGTTAGTGATCGTTTGACAACTCAGTCTGACACCAAGCTGACAATAAAGCAGCCATTCTTTTGCATCCTGCCAAATAAGACACGGTCTGTCTGTCCACCCTGCCCACTGTGTCCTGCGTAGCCTGCATCACTGTGCGCGGGTGGGGGAGGGGGAGGGAGGGGGTTAATGCGATCTGAGCTGTGGCGCTCTCGCCGCTATCAGCAAATCATTTCTCATTTTCAGATTAGATTAATGAAGGCGGAAATTGAAGCCCACTTTTGGCTCCATATTGTCTTTAAGCGAAACGAGCGATTTGCGGAGCACCGCGATGCATATTCACATCTTATCGCAGGAGGCTTTTGTATTAACGAACAATGAGGTTGATTGAGTGACCTGTGAGGAGATGATGGGGGGGCCCCCCGAGGCTCATTTCCGCGCCGCGCCATTTTTGCCCGCCGCGCCACTACCGCTTACCGGCCTCGCTGTCCTCATGCCCCGTCATCACCGCCACGGAAACGTCTAGAAAATGAGCCCCTTCCCCTGCCCTCTCCCCTCGCCCGCCTGGCCCGTCTCAGACGTGATCCGCGTTTCTCTGTTGTCCCTCAATGCAGTTCAGCTCTCAGCGAGCTTAATTGGCATGAAGGTTCCCGTGACAACGTTGCCAAAGCAAAGCTAACTAGCTAAATTGCAGCTGGGTATAGTTTCAAGTCTACTGTATACCGCCCATCCCTAGTGGCTATTACGGGTTGTGCTTTGGTAATGTGCTCTTGTGCCTGAGCTGTGGTGTGAAGGAAAGTGTGCGAGGAGTCACATGATCTCAGCGGGCCTGGGCCAGGGTTGGGGGAGGGGGTGGGGTTGTGTTGCCTGCACGCTGCCGGTTGCTAACGGTGACGATGCCCAGGCACACGTGGTGCTGGTGTCACAGCAACGAGCCCGGGGGAGTGTGTGTGTGTGATGGGGGTGGCAAACACTTTGCAAACACTTCTCTCCTCTCGCCTGCACCGATTGGTGCGTTTGCACACTGCATTGTTGCTGGTGGAGCTCCTGACTTGTCGGCGGCGGTGCAGTTTATTTGATTGATTGATTTTAATTTTTTTATTTATTTTAAGTAGCTCGGGTGCACGAGAGGCGCGGATAGGCGCGGTTGCCGCGTGTCGTTGTCGGGATACGGCGTGCCACAAGTTCCCCAGCGCGGGATCGTTTGATCTGCTGCAGTGTCACATGCAGGCCTGCTATGTCTTGCATCCTGCGGAGTAAAAATAGCTTCCCTTGCAGCTTCTCAACAGCAGTTGTAAACACGGGGGGTCTTCCAGCACGGTTACCTCCTTTTTTATTTATTTATTTTAGGTTAGGTTAGGTTTAGTGGTACTTTGTAATGTTATGCATTTTTCATGGTTACACATTTTAATACGGATTATTTGACATATAATATTTTAGTTCTCACTAAAGTAAAGAAGGTTTCAATTTCAAATCAGGGTGACCTGGTTAAGTAATGGTTATAATATAGAGTGTGACTCATTATATGTATACAGTATATTATACACACACACACACACATGTATATTACATGTGTGTTCCTTTACTGGATTTACATGTGCAGTATATGATTTACAGTCACGTGTCATTAATAGATATAATAGCCTAGCAACGTGTGCAACATTACTGGGTCATAGAGTGGAAAGATTTGGATACTTCAGCAGCACAACCCTGTTCTTAGCCAAGTCCTGTCTATCACTATGGTTATTCATAGTGCACATGAATGATTTATTGAATAACAAATTGTGAGTAATTGTGCGGTAATCTGTCATTGCACCACGGTTGCCGGCTGCAGGCTACAAACGATGCAGCTTTCTTTCTTTAATTTCCCTGATTTCCAAATTAAATTAAAAATTGTTAATAGATTAATTAAATTAAATTTCTTGGGAAATAAAATGTTTTTTTTTTTTTGTTTTGTTGTTAAAACTGGGTTGGGAATTTAAATGTAGATGAGATGACCTCTTGCAACCCACACTCCCTTTAGTCTTGTCTTTTTATGCTAGCGAACAGAACCATTTTCCCGTTACAACCGTGTCATGGGTCTGGCAGCATTATTCTTAAGAGAGATGGCATTTAGTCATACTCTACTTGTCTACTTGGAGGGTCTGAAACGGAGTGGAAACTCCTGTTTTTTAATATCCACCAGCAGATCTAACCTCTTTTATTCCTCACTTTCTCCAAAGAATCCATAAAAGCAGATGGCCTGTGAAGAGGCTTGTGTGTGCCGTGAGCAAGGCAATACCATCCACTCCTAATTGGTTCCCTGCGGGCACTAGACAGTGGGAAGAGAAGGGATGAGCACAAAAGTGTTAACAGTCACAGAAATTTTAGAACCAATTCTTAATTTGCAATATGCTGAACTTAATTTGTGTTAACGTTTTAATGCCAAACACACCGGCGGAGGAGCTGCGTGCGCGCGCAAGAGGTCAAGCACCTTCAGCGTTGTGACGCCAGGTTGTTTGCCATTGGAGATACAGTGCTTGGGTATCCACTCTTATGAGCAGATGTTCCCTCAAGGGGTAATTGGAGAAGAAAACCATACTTGGAGTTTCCTTGTTTGGAACTTTGGCGGGTTGTTTTGAAAGTTCAGAGACATTTGAAGTAGCACAACAGCCAATTCAAACAACATTCTTCGCCTTGCTCAGGGACGCCGACATTTGTAAGTATGTTTACATATATAATGACTAGAAAAACTAATCAAAATATCTCTTCACATTTTCAGTACCTAGACGAGGTTTAGCTGTCTGTAGGTAAAGGTTAAGAAAGTAGGCCAGATTGGTTATGAAACACATAGCTGACTGAAATCCCCAGGTTATGGAACATAGTTATGTGATTAATTAATAAACTCCACCAAGCTGAAAGTGTGCTGTGATTTGGTGCCAGGAAAATGGCCCATAACCCACTCATTCTCAGCACGACTGTTCTAAGGTGCCTGGAAAATATGCAGTGAACCTAAAACCATGTGTCATTCGAAATGAATAGGGAGCCTCTATTATGACACTGTGCATCTGAATACATAATTCATACTGCGCAAATGTGGGACAGATATTCTAACTAGAAGAGAGCTGGCAGAGTGATAATATCTCAGGTCTCAGGTTACAGGAATGCACAAAATGCTCTGTCATTTGGATGATAACATCGTCTAGTAATCTTGCTAAGTTGCTACAGTGCCTTAACTGAAATCCTGCAAATCAATTTCTTATCAAACAGTAAAAAGTTTTTAAAGCACAATTGAATTTTTGTTAAAACCTAGACTGTGTAGCTTACCTCAATATTGAGTTTTCCTGCTGATGCTTGCCATGAATTAACATAACATTAACCCAATACACTATCAACATACTGTATAGACATGATATGTGTCTGTTTAGCAAATACAATGTAAATCATTGGCAGATCAAAACACTTACCTGTTCTTTGGTCTGGATCAGGATCAAACTGGATCAAAGTTGGACAATTCTGGCATATTCTGTTTGAATATTACTGCTGTTGCATTACGGCACATATTATCCAATCCACATGCCTTTACTTTTTGGTTAGAATTTTTGAATTATTTGCATAAAACAATAGCATTAATGCCATTCATAGCCTCAGACTAAACAGTGTGGCACTAGCTATTTTAGTGCTAACATAGTGTTATCCCAGCTATCCTGGAGTTAACCCAGCTATCCTGGTATTAACCTTTATCCTACTGTTAACCCAGCTATGTGTTAATCTATATCCTAGTGTAAACCTAGCTATCCTGGTGTTAACCTCTATCCTGGTGTTAACCCAGCTATCCTGGTGTTAACCCAGCTATCCTAGTGTTAACCCAGCTATCCTGGTGTTAAACTCTATCCTAGTGTTAACCCAGCTATCCTGGTGTTAACCCAGCGATCCTGGTGTTAACCTCTATCCTAGTGTTAAACTCTATCCTAGTGTTAAACTCTATCCTAGTGTTAACCCAGCTATCCTAGTGTTAACCCAGCTATCCTGGTGTTAACCCAACTATCCTGATGTTAAACTCTATCCTAGTGTTAACCCAGCTATCCTGGTGTTAAACTTTATCCTAATGTTAACCCAGCTATCCTGGTGTTAAACTCTATCCTAGTGTTAACCCAGCTATCCTGGTGTTAACCCAACTATCCTGATGTTAAACTTTATCCTAGTGTTAACCCAGCTCTCCTGATGTTAATCTATATCCTAGTGTAAACCTAGCTATCCTGGTGTTAACCTCTATCCTAGTGTTAACACAGCTATCCTAATGTAGGTACATACTAGTGTTAACCCAGCTATCTTGGTGTTAAACCAGCTATTCTGGTGTAGGCATAGCTATCCTGGTGTTAGGCATAGCAAGGCAGTATTTTCTACACAGGCCAGTCCTGGGAGAATATTCAGGTCAGATCACCGCTGCTGCTCTGGAGCAGGATGGAAATATATGATTTAGTTCCGATAGAGGCCCGAGATACACCCCACTATTTCAGGATCTTCAAGGATAACACAATTCCAAATTCCCAGGCGAGGAGATAAAATAAAAACTCAGGGCAGCAAAACCTAAAAAACGTCAGGATTTTCTCAGCTTGGCTTGACATTTTAAGCCCTTTTAAGCAGTTTTGTTTGGACATTTTTTCTAGTCCTCTGCTATCCTTTTTGTTGAATATTATCAGCTGAGTAAAGACTAGCGAGGAGATTATGGCGAACTATGTTGACAAGCCTATCATTTCAGACCACACTGTTGAGGATAGGTTTTGCCAAAACTTCAGTGGCTCTTTAGCACTCAGAAGGTCAAAATGGTTCCAGAGAGAACATTTGAACAAGTGCAAGGCCATTTTAGCCTACATTTTCTGTTTTACATTGTAATGAAATGGTTTTAAGGGCTATAAAAAGTAATGCCTTTTTTGTTTATTATGCAAATATTTGGCATCAAGAATTTGTAATACATTTCAATACACCATCTTTGCTGATGTAGTATTTCCATCCATAACATAATGGGAAGAGTGTCTAATACTGCAAAATATGTCATTTATAACGTTTTGTCAACTTACATTTTAAAAAGATTCTCAAATCTATTTGTTCAAAGGTCAAGGAGAAACTGATTTTGAGATTCTTTTCATGTTTTCAGTGAGCTGTTTTATAATAAGGTCTACTGTGGCATAATTCTTCCTGATAAACATGCAAAACAACACAAGGGAAGCTACTGTATCCCTTTACTGATGTTTTGTACAAACATGTCACACATCACTGCTCTAATGTTTCGTACAGTATATCTCTATAAAAATGTATGCGTAGTAAACAATGTTACTACAGAAAGCGGGTTTCGTCTACACAGTTTGACACTGATTCCCCAAACTTCTAACTTGTTTACACTACACGCTGCCATAAAACTTTAAAAGTAAAATAATCCCAGCAATATGGGCCAATACCTTTCTTCATTTCATTATTTCTAGCCTTCCTTCAAGCCACCATCACTCATGAAGGACTTCACCCTGTCTTGCCAGCATTTCCCAGGGACCAACGACATGGCAGCACTTTGAAATGGAAAAGCCCTTTACTGAATGAGATCAAATCACAGTGAAGCCGGAGCACACAGATCATCCCAGAGAGCTGAAAGGAACACACAGGGTTTTACTCCTAGCAAGCCCAGTGAATTCACAGAGGACCCTAAAAGCCATGTCGCCTGTCGGGCTGTATTTATGGAATGCCCCCCTAGGCAGCCATGTTCTGGTTCTGGGAAAACACGATATAATATTTATATATAAATGTGAACAGAACAATGCACAGCTGAGGGTTTATATGGGAGTAAATCTAGGCATTTAGTCTGTAAATCATTGAGAGGATTTATGAACCATTGATACAATAATGTTTCACAGCCGCCTTGGACAACATAAAGGGTCTTTGGACAAACCTACTTGTGTTTTGAAGAAATTTCTCGGATCTTAAACCTTGTCACACTATCTTAGTTTTGGCTCAATTATTAGATCACACAGTGCTTTTTGTTCGAAAGGCCAATGGCTTTCTGGGAGGTCTAAGAGAAGGCCAAGATGCCACTAAATTATGCCAAGATGCAGGCTTTCACTCTTTGGCAGTGCCAAAAGTGGCACAGAGCATTAAATATTAATAATACTTCACAGATTTCTGTTCCCTTATTCACCAACACGTTTTATGTTCCCCTCACCAGCTGCTCAAAGCTCCTCTGGCTCGCCTTCCGTGCTGCTTTATTGTTATCTTTCTGTAAGTATAATATGCACAGCGCTGCACTGTCCGGCATTTTGCCTCCGTCAGACCCATTAATCGCACGTCTAATCACTTCCATTAGGATGCTGTGGTACGGCGTTCCAGGCGCAGGGGAGACGGAGAGAGGGTGAAACTGGAGGAGGAGAGACAAGAGAGTGATAGAGCATGGCGGGCAATGATAAGTTGCAGGCAGGAAATAAGCGGCAGTGATGAATCAGACAGAGGAATGGTTCTGCCATTGTTGTCAAGGGGCGTCTTCACAGACAACAATTACATGTTCTCAGAAGCACTAATGGACAGGGAGGGGGAGCGGGTTGGTGGGACAGTACGGTAGGGGGTAAGGCATTTGGGGGGAGGGTTAGTTCCGTCGATCGGTGCAGATTGTGCTAAATGGACCTGCAGTAATCTTTGGCAGACGTGAGATCGTGCCCTCTTTGCATTTACATACCTTTCACACCCTCTGTTGGTTAGGCTTAAGGTTCAAGCTCAAGCTGTCCTGTGTTGCCGCTGGCCAAATCCTTTGTTCACATACTATGAGACTCAGTCAATACTTATGGCAAAGGGTGACTGTGGTCTTGCTGTAAAATCGGACTCAAGCATATTATGGGTAACATGTGTCTCTACAGTGAACAGCTAACATGGATACTGTATGCTATCGGAGGCTAGCTAACAGTGACACAGTCTTGTGTCATGTGGTGATGGGAGGGGCTTGGGTCACCCTTGTCCCGGAGACTACGTGTCATTGGTGAACCCAGGGACCCCTTCTCCGGCCCCCGCCGGGATTTTCCCTGCAGTCCCCCCCTCCTCCCCCCCCTTCCCCCTTCCCCAAAAGCCTGATGTCAATGGGTCAGCGGCAGCGACACGGAAGCAATTGGTCATAGCGACCCATCTGGGGCACGGCGGGGTCGCGAGCCAGAGCAGACTGACCCCACGCTGCGAGGCTCCGCAGCTCCAAGCTGGCATCTGAGGACAAACTGGGAATCGGGGGGGAGGGGGGCGGGGCTTAAGTCTTATTAGAGAGGGTATTACAACCAAACACAGACATGCCACTTAACAAGACAACACTATCTGGGGGAACAAAGCAGCAGATTAGAGAGCTGTCCCATTATACTGTAGGTCACAGGGGGGGGCGCGCCTGTAATCTGGAAATGATCACCAGTGGTTCACTAGCCACCAGGGGTCTGAAAACATTATACTGTAGCTCTCATCTCATTGGTGTACTGTCAAGGGTCTTGCTGGCGATATAACTGGCTACTGTGTAGGACCGGCTCTGCGGGGTTCCTTCAGAAGCGGACTTGCATACATACAGACGTCCAGGAGCAGGTTCACAGTGGACTGTTAAAGGTGCTCTCTACGATACAGCAGCTCATAGCACACACTCCCTCTGTGTGTGTGTTGTAATTTGAGCTCCTCTGTTCTTAGTTTTCATGACAAACCATGCTTGTGTGTGTGTGTGTGTGTGTGTGTGTGTGTGTGTGTGGCCCATGGGTCATTAGTTTTGGTCTGAGATGCTGGTGCTCTAGTGTGACATCTAGTGGCAAGAAGTCATACATATATTTATGGTGACAGTGACACTTCATATAGAAGAGGAAGACAAATGTATCATTTGTTTACTTGACCTTTTTGCCACTAAAAACATGGTGGGTGTTCCCGTGACGGCAATAAGCGCTGAATAGATTAACCTCCTTTTCAATAGACTCCCTGTGGACACAGTGCCGCCCCTAGAAAGCTCAATATACTTTTTGTCACCACACATTGTGTGCACTTTCTGTGAGTCTCAGGGGGGTTGTATGTCCTCTGTGCTGTGTCCTTGGGGAGTTTTTGGAGAGTCGTAACTTTGTCCTGTGTTTGTGGATTGTGAATTTTACATCCCTGAATCCTTACCTCTGGACCCCGTTGCTTATTTGCACAAAGGCCTCCCAAATAGCAAATGTCAAAAGAAATCCTGATGCATTTTAATAATAAATGGCTTAATAATAAATGGCTGCAGGAATGTACAGTATCTGCTGGTAGACACTACAAAGGGTTGGGTTTTCGCTGCGATAGCGAAGTGAGGGTTGGAGACCTGCTTCAAACATCTGGTTTTTTGGGGTGGGGGGGGTTTTGGAAGGAAACAGATAATTGCAAAACACAGCATAGACTTACTTCATTGACATTTCATAGCCAGCGCAAAGTATTGAAATTGTTTATTTCTCTGCTTCAGGAAGGATTCAAACACAACCCATGCATGAATACCCTCCCCTCATCACCAGAAAACTGAAATTCCGAGGGAAATTGACTTTTACACTGGAAACTCTCACTAATTGAACACATTATCATTAGCATGGTTGGCTCCAAATGTGACAAGTTCCTTGCTTACTGAAAAAAAAAGGCTATTCGTAGACTGGAGAAGCAGAGCTAAAGTACCCTCTCTAAACTCGCTTGAATATTTTTCGATGCCAGCATAATGAAATCCGCTGTATATCTAACACAGGTTAGAGCTGTGTCAGTACAAGAAGTGAGCCTTGGCGATAATTGACTTCATAAAATTTAATGGGCGTATTACCGTTCATGCCTAAATAATTTCCCCAGTAAAACGCTGCTAGGGTAGCTTTTACAGCTGCTCGATGGCCATATCTCATACCCTCTACGTATTTGTTTTTGAAACTCCCTATACACAGGAGATATGAGCGTATTATAGATCATGTAGAGTGGGGTGGCAGTTGTTCCATTAGTCTGCGGCCAAGATGTCTTTTGTGCCTCGTGGCCTCGTCGCACCTTGTCTCCTATACATCTCTGCTTCGGCTTGCATTTTAATGCACACTGGGGGCAGGCATCGCAGCTGGCGCTCTCAAGCTTGCTCTTGCTGTTAATGCACACCTGCTATTAATCAGCAGTTTTATAGGAGCCTCCAGGGTTTATGAGATACAGTGTTAATAGGATTGTGCACTGCCCTGGGTATTTTTTCAGCCCATCATGTCTTAACATTTGTACCGCTTCAGCGGCAGAACCCCTTCGCATGGCGCACCAGCAAAGCCTCTTAAGCCAGGCAACAGCGATGCTCTGGACTTGTGTGACAGCTTGGCACATATTTGGCCTCCCGACGTATTGGGCTGCTGGACGGGCTCTTTAAATCCAGCATTGCGGAAGCTAATATTTAAATTGGTGCCATTGTTTTCCACTGTAACCGGCTCATAAGGAGCTGTCCGGCGGTTTCCTATTTATCACTGTAAAGCCTGACAGCAGATACATTACCTCATTAAGCGAATGAGTTCTACCGGGCTCTACACAACTGTTGACGCGCTTGCCGTGAGCCCGAGGAAATACAGCGGGGAGTCCGGGAGGCGGAGGCTGCCGCCACGAACCTCCCTCCTCGGCTCTGCTGATGCGAGCCACCGCACGCCGCTCCGGCCTGTCCGGCATCCATTAGAGGCTACACCCAGCACGACCCGGCTCGAGGGCCGCGGCGGGGGTCGGCAGACAGCCTCTCCCTCGGGAAGCTGGAAGAAGCCAAAGGGAGAGAGCACTCCAAATCGTTGGCAAGCATCTCCTCCCATCTGTGGAGAAAATAAGGCCTGTCCGCTGATAGGCTGCCCATTTGACTAAGGCCGGCATGGCTCTGGTAGGCAGAGACTGTCAGTGGCCGGCGTGCCAACAGCTGCGCCCTTCACACCCCTGCAGGGGAGGCTGTTTACCCTAACCCTATCTAGTATAGCTAGCATATTTATGCCACCTCCTCTCCGCGTGGTTCGCCTTTATTGCATACAGTATTTGCATACTTGCGATGCATCTTTAGACAGCTCCGACAGCACCGACAGAAATAGTATTAGATGTTGAGATTGAATACAGTAAGGTAAAGGTGTCGCGTCGCCTATAAATCAAACTGGAACCCTGTCAAGTCAGCACCCACTGAATACAACCTGAATGTCACACTCTGGCAATACAGGAACACCCTCTCCAAATCCCTCTTGCCTGCACCACTTAAACAGTGAATATGTGTTTGTGCTAGAGAGCAAATGTTTATGTGCACAGGCTCACATTCACTGTTGGTTTCGTGCCGCACTGGTCATTTCCTGCAGGCCACACTTTAATTGTGCCAATGACTGAGCAAGCAGCACAACTTGACTGGCTTGAGAAGCGAAGGATTCTATTGGCCGTTAGCAGCCAAACCCTGAGCAAAATGTGGGACTGCCTCAAGGGGTGTACCATTGGCAGTCCACTGTGCTGGGGAAAGAATCCGGCTTGTGTAGCAAATGTCACAAAAGTCAGACTGTAGTGTATGTTCATAGTCCAGTGCATGTATGCATCCGCTGCTTTCTACCACGTGCGTTTATGTTCCTATACAGGATATCACTTAGGCTGTGTCTTTACTTGACTTGCCGTCTGATGTCATCACAATATTACTTTTGAAATTGCCATTCAACAACATTTTCCTGTGCCGTTATTCTGTTGAGAAGAAAGCCATAAACTCAGTCGAGCTTCCAGATGCATTTGCGTTTGAATGTATCTGAACATTATGTGGTGAGCGTGAGCTTGATTTGATTTTCGGGTTGCCGGCGGAGGAGATTGTAAACAAACCACATTTGTTTTAATGGGTGTTATTTTTTTATGCTTCCCTGTCATCCAAATAAGCCACAGTACTAGAGACGGAATAGAAGTAGCAAGTGGTACAATACTTTCAATAGTTTGTCTTTAAGGAGTGTGTGTGTGTCATGTGTATCGACTTGCATGGCAGACGTGCTGTTTCATGTTTCCTTTCAGTTCTATATATCAAATATATAACTGCATCATACCTAACCTGACTTCTCTCTCTCTCTCCCTCTCTCTCCCTCTCTCTTTCTCTCTCTCTCTCTCTCTCTCACTCTCCCTCTCTCTCTCTCTCTCTCTCCCTCTCTCTCTCTCTCTGTCTCTCT
>JAODUG010025711.1:1762-17577 GCA_027564795.1 Aphredoderus sayanus
ACATTTTGTACAATATTTATAAACGTGCTTGAAGTCTCTGCATGAGCGTAACCCCTGAGCATCTCCACCAACAGCAAAGAAGACTACTTGCTCCAAAATCCCCAAGGGTGTATCGCGCAGATAAACACAAAACAAGGTCACTCTGTGAAAGAGTGCCTTTTTGTTTCTGCAAATGAAATGCAGTTGTTTCATCCTAGCTCTCTGACCATCTCTCCTCGGGAGAATTATGTTAACTATGTATACCACTGACTATCTATAATTATATCTGAAGCCATTTGTGTGGAGAATTATCCCCCTTCTTGGCTGAGCGGGCAAGGGCTTCGAAGGGGTGTCGGCTAGCGTTTGGCGGGAACCTGCAGGGGAGAACGTTTAAAGCCCTTTCTCGCTGCAAAGAGACAGAATGAACTTTATAGTCTTCACACATGACTAGCAGACAAACTGTTACTACAGATACACAAACACACAACAGAACTTGTACTGCGCCAGCTGATGTTTTCTAGTATAAAGTAGTTCCAGTGACTTATAAAGTCAGGCTAGCATGTTTGTCCCTGTGTCCTTGTCATCCCTGTATATAGTACCCAACAAACACAAACAGTTCCGTATCTATGTAACTGGGGACCGCTCAAACTCAAGCCAATGGTATTGCTGATGGGGGTTGGGGAGTCTTCCGGAAACATCATTGTGCAGATCCGAGCCTCGGCGTGGCATGAAGTCAGGATTCTGCATGACCGTATTTCACCTTAGCTCGGCTTTTTGTGAGGGACATTTCCCATCCTGCCCACTTTTCATCAGAAGTAATTGACGTTTTGGCCTTGAAGCTTTTTACCCTGGGACCACTGATACACACCCACACACACACACACACAAATACACATTACTTTATAGCTTCGGGTTACAATATTTCCCCCTTTCAGCTTTTCTTGGTGTTATTGCCTTAACTACAAGTTAACTTGCAATGTGCTGAGCTTTCAGCAATACAAGGAAGAATGTTTATGTTCAACTTCAAAATTATACCTATCAGCAAGCAGGCCTAGGTCTAGTGTGCCAAGACATTATGTTTTTGTATTGATTTTGTAAATACAAGCTTTCAACAAAAAGTACAGCTGTAATTACTAAGTAGTCAGTATGCCCAAAAGATATGTTTACACTGCTAATCATGACATGAATCTTAAGTCTGTTTTTCTAGCTTTGTGTTTCTCTTTCTCAATGTCCCAAAGGAACACTCCTAAATGTGTGTCCAGGATTTCCTTTATGGTTGAAATCAGTATTACCAAACGTTTTTTTGTTCGTCTCAAACTCAGAGCGCATGGCGAAGGAGTAGCCCCAACCAATCGGCGCCATGTTCTACACTTGTGCGCTTGTTATGTTTAATGCGATGAAGCGAGAACTGCGGTGGGAATGTGGGGTTCTGGGCATGCTGCAATCGAGGAGGGTACTTTTTGAAAACACCTTGGGCCACCTCACAGCGCAGTGAGCTCAGTTAAACCTCAACACCACACTGCTGTCTAAAGGTGCTGGTAACCTGCGCTGTGGGCGGGCAGGTCAATACCACACTCACTGGGGAGTGTGAGCCACATGGGCTTTAATACTCTCTCAGCACCCAACTGGTTCCACTGAGCTGGAAAGGAAATCAGACTTTCTGGACTGCTGCTGTGATTGTGTGTCTTTGCTCCCCTAGATGGTGTGGTATTGTGGGTTTATGAGGGTGGGGGCGGGGTTAGGGGTTCACACAAGAATGTGGTGTCCATACCCTGGCCATCACTGCAGATAGAGTCCTGAACCCCCCTCCCCCCCCCCTCTCTCTCTCTCTCTCTCTCTCTCTGTCTCTCTCTATCTCTCTGTCTCTCTCTCTCCCCCATTCAAGCAAGGGCAAATATTGGAAAATAGAACAGTGAAAATGCATCACAGAAATGCATGTCCACTCATGTTTTTACACCCCCATGTGTGAAGCAAACACAAGGGGGACTGTTATTGCCTGCTGGGCCTGTGTGTGCATGTGCGTGTACGTGTGCGTGTTCAAAAACTTCTCATCCAGTTTGGTGGCTCAATCAACCTATGAAGTGGCTTGCAATATGAAAACACATGCGCATGCTTGTGTACATACAGTACATTATGTGTGTGTGTATTCCGGAGTACTTGAGTGATTACTGTATGCGTGTGGTTTTATCCCGTCATTAAAATGAACACATTATGTCCAGAAAGAAAAGGCAGTGCTTGTTGAAACCCATACAAATCAAACATTGAGAATACACGCGTGACATGTGGTATGTTGTAATGTCATGATAATAGACGGGTATTTTCTGTGACTGTCTGAGCCCTTAACAGGGAGGCAAATTGGACAGTTTGCATGTTTAAGCAGATAAATTATCACTCCGTATCTTCACAATTTCCATAATCCTGGCTCAAATTTATCTGGCACTTATCTGTCACGGCCTTAATTAATCCTCATTACAAGGACAGGAAGACATCTGTTACCTCTCAACGAGTACTGAAAGTGGCACTTCTCCGAATATCACCTATGGCTCCTCTTCACTCCCAAAGGAATGGTCGCTCTTGCGAGCACTCCCCTTATAAAGACTGTGGTATACTATCGAACGGAGGGAGCAACGGCCCTGTCTAACGTACAGACACGCAGCCTGCATTGCTAACACGCGCCGTCGGGAGATTTCACATCACGATGAACGATTACTGAACACACCCAGTCTGCTGATTTCAGCAGGACATGCAAACACACCCGCGCACAATTTACTCCCGTCCACTCCAGCCTCACTCTTGCCTGCCATCTATTGCAGGACTGATGGGCTGACATTCGGCCGAGGCGCTAATGGGCACATTAAAGTTCATGTAAATCAATCACGGCGGTATCGGCGTGAGGAGTCAGGCGGTGTGTTCGCTAAGTCGCGTCCGTCTCTTTTCCCCGCTCATGCTCCTGTTCCTCCTGAACACTCTCTCCGTTAGGTCTATCACTTCCTCTCTCTAACACCCCTCTAGCCCCTCCTTTTCGTCTTCATAGTGTTCCCTCTGGGGACACTGGGAAGGCAGAGAGGAGATCTGGGGCTAACTTTGCTGCAGCTCTCGGTAACAGGGACTCGGGAAGCCTGCCAGGAGCTAACTGTCCTGACAGACAGACAGACACAGACATACAGATACATAGAAACAGACAGACAGACAGAGGTTATAGGTTATAGGTCGTTCAGGAAATAATTTGTACTATTAAGTGAATATATATTTATAGAATAATAATTACTGTAAACTCAAACAATGCAACAGACTTTCACTTGTTTCTTATACACATGTATTTGCAATGTTTGTTATATCTTCAATGTTTAAGTGATGTTTTATGCAATTTACTCTAATAGTATGCTTTCATTGTTTTTTGATATGAGGTCAGTTTTATGATCTGTCCGTTGTGAATGAAATGGTTTCCCTTCTGTCTCACTACCCGGCGTACTTGTTTCACAGCAACATCTCTAACAAAAACAGGTTTAAATAATAGGCCACATTTGCCACAGTACTAAAATATTAGTGGCCTGCACCTTTGGATTCACAACCAAGCCACACATGTATACACACTCATAGAGTGCACACATAAAAGCTGGAACGAATGCCTATCCCTAATCTGCATTAACTAATGCAGAGTTTCAACAATTATTTTGTAACCTTATTATCATATTATATAGCTGAGTTTAAAAAAGAAAATATTCAATAGTACTCTGATATCCACGTGTTGAACAATGCATAGAGGTTTAAGTTGAATGCAATTTGTATCAACCTATTTACTGTCACTGACCCACAGAGACATATTATTGTCGATTACATTACATTTCTGTAATAATCATTCATGCCACACAGTTAGCATAAACTAGAAATGATTTTAATTGAAATGACTCAGGAATTATATCTGGATATACAGTATTTCCTGATTTTGGAAAAAAACTTCCTGTAAGTTGCAGTATCAGTTTGAGCTAGCATTTTGTCTTCTCAGCAAATGTTATAACTGCAAACAGCTGATGAAATGATGATGAAATGTGTGCGCGCATGTGTTCGGCCAGGGAAGTTGATTGGTCCACGTGATAAATCTGTTCCCTGCAACAGAGACAGGACTGCCTGTTCCCTTTCCCTCTCCTGATAATACGCCACAAAGTTTGTCCAACCTGTCCGTGAGGCTGCAACTCAAATGGCTTTAAAGTTTAACTCACAAACTCTTTGATATATATCTGTCCCTGAGCAAAAGCTGCCAGCTTGCTGCAGCTGTTAACAATGGGATGTTTTCATTGTGCTTAATGAAGCCCTTACATTTAATTTAATCAACCCTGTATACTGTAAACCTACAGTAACCCCTCAGATCACTAGGATATCTATGCAGCCACTCACTAATCATTGTGTTTAATGGTTTTCCTTTGGGGTGTCACGTTGTGAGAATACAGACAATATGTTCATGTACATTAATTTGGGGATATTAATTTCACATGCAAGACACACTGACATTAAAGTTTGAAGGCAATATTGCAGATTGATGTTATTAAAACATTATTCAGGACCAGTTTGTTAAAGAAAATACTCTATAAAAGTGTTAATCATTATATAAATATATAAATAAATGAATCAGGTGAGGGGGCCTTTTAACAAGTAGCTTGTCAGCTTGTGACGCAAGTGTAATATTTTATGCAGTACACTTAATAAAGACGCATTGAGTGCTCGAGAGTCCCGCCTTCCAACATGTCCTTTTTATGTATTCACTTTCCTTTATTTCGAAAATTCGCTCTCAAAGCCACCCCTCTTGAACCATCCTCTTTTCTTGAGGTGTACTTTTCACATTATGCCGTCTCGACCCTCCTGCTCCAACCTCAAAGAAACGCTTGCCTCCATTGGTGGCCTCTAAACCGCGCTAATCAGGTGCCTAGCAACAGCCTTCATCTCGACACGTCTTCTAAGACGCTTGATGGAAGCTCGCCGGTTTGTTTTGCTGCTAGTGTTAATTATGTAACCCAATTATACCATCGCGGTGTTGACGCAGGGAAGCTAAATTAAAAGTGATTGGCTTCATTACAGTTGTCTGAATGCTGTGCATGGTGCATTCAGGAGTCCTATTTAAAGTAACTTCCCCGGTGGAAAACATTCATTATGTGGGGGCTTTTTCTCATTTTGCATTTTATTTATTTATTTTCTGTCTGCAGGATGTCATTATATTGAATTTTCTGAATTGTTGACACATAGGTGGTGGATAGATTCAGAACAAATTGAATTTTCCCTCATTTACATACAGATGCATATAGATGTGTATGTAAACCCTTGATGCTGTGAACTACAGGGAATTCTGATTCAGGGTCAGATTAATTTGCTTGTTTTGCACTGGTATAGACTACCGCTGCACAATGGATGATGGATACTGGATGATTACCCATCACAGTAGCCTAATGTAAGTAGTAGCCTAACACTTTTTCCTGGAAAGGAAATGATTTACTTTTTTGGAAACAAAAGGATTATGCTCTACATTTCTTTATACCTACATGCATCTATATTGCAGGTAACTATAGCAGGAAGATGTCAATAATAACAAAACAATTGCAACTGTTGAACACGCATTAGGTTGTAATGGAAAATGCATTGTCCTTGAAGACATACTTACACATCAGTCAGCCGTGGGCTACATAACAACAGATTATCACTTGCTCTGTGACATTTAAGACTAGTTATCTGCTGGGTTCCTTCCCCACATCTCCCTCTCTGCATGCTTCTTTGACATATTTAGCTACTGTTATATACACAAGGCGTACTTTATAGAAGAATGTGTTCTTTCCTTTCAACAAACCACCCTTGACCTATTTCTGACAACAACGCTTTCTAAGGGACAACTTTGACATTGAGGGTGGTTGAAATTACTTTTTTTCATCCCCCCAAGTAGCTTGATTTCACATCAACTCTTTGGCGTGACACTAAGATAAATGCCTCTGCTTGACAGAGGACCTTATCTTCCAGGAGACAGAGCAGTGAAAAGAGGAGGGCGAAAGGAGAGATGAAGGAGGCAAAGCAGTGGAGGAGGAGTCTTGTGGGCTGGAGCTAGGGTAGCACGGAGTTGGAGGGGAGTGCAATAACGCAAACGCTTTCATGTTCAGTTAAGTGCAATAATTTAGCCCTGGCAAAATTATCTTTTGCTAACTTCAGCTCCGATTGGCTCTGCATGGAAACCCGAAAAGGTTACTTTTTAATAAATTTGCAATGGCAAACATGAATTTTAAGCTTTTCATTCACAGTAAATGAAAGAAGAGGACTAACTGTAAATCAATTACATGCCTACTTTGTTATCACTCTTCCTTTACATCGTCTGAGAGGATACTCTTGTAATTTCCTCGACACATATGTTTGTAGCCATAAAGTACTTAGTTCTCCACATTACCTGGTTTGCTTGAGTACTGTATATACTGCACTTCCTCCAACTTCTCCTACAGGCTCTTCTACAGGTAAGTTCACAACTCTCCTCCATCGTCTCCTTCTTTTCCTTCAGTCCTTCCACTGGGATTCAAGGATTTTCCTAAGTGCTATTTTTTTTAAAGATGTGATATGAACCAACACTGCCCCCTAGAGACTCCTGGAGAAAGGATTTGAGATGCACATAGTGTCTAACCGTAAGGAAGGATTCAACCTATATACCATATACAGTATATTATTCAAACTACTAACTTGTCCAAACCCCACGTGGAGAGTAATTGAAATTCCCATTCATTACAGTATCTTGAATAAGCTAGACCTTACAGCAAAGTGCATTTATTTTTTATTTTGGTGCATTCACCTTCAGCTTTGAGAGCTCACTCTGATCTCATGAGCTCCACGCTGTTTCTGTTCAATCAAACCTCCGTTTGTTCCCCGTTTGAAAATAACCGGGATAAAATCAGCATGCAGTTGAGCATGAACTTCCTGTTTGAAAATGATTATGGTTAGTTGAAAGTGGTCCAATCGCCAATCGCCTAATCGCTAACAACTCTGATTGACATCTATTGGCACAGCCATCAGGTTCTATATTGAGATTTTCAATAGCAAAACAGATGTGGAGCTTGCAAAATAAGTATGGTCTCATGAGAATAGCTTGCCTTCCCTTCCGTCATATGTCAAAATAACCCTTCACTCAGAGCTTAGAAGTGTATTAGCAATCCTCTCAAAGGATCTGAACAAACCAGGTGGGCATTTAAAACAATAATTTGTCATACGTCATACATGTAGCCCTGACTACATTAGATTCTATACAAGGAACCTGAGGTCCCAATCTTAATAACAAATCATATTCTCAGAGGTGCTTCCTTTTAGGTCTGAAGTGGTAGACAGTCACATTTCCATACATTTCACTGGTGTTGGCAGTGCTGCCTTGCACTCACAAACATCAGCGTTTCCATTACCGCTGCATACCAATTACCTTTTAGCAGCCCAACCTCTGTCTACGTGTGGTATTATTTCTGTACTCTTTATGCTGAACCTCGGCCACCTACAACTCATTGAAATTCAGTATTCAGCATGGATATGGAGCTGCATGCAGTTTTGGCAACACACCTTTGCTTGTCTCACACCCATAACTGTAAAACAAGCTTTATTAGCATAATGTTCCCTATAACCTATTGAAGCATACAGTATCTAAAGGACACAATTACAGTCAATGCATTGAGGCCTTATCCACAGAGGTGGTTGGACTTAACAAAGTCGTTTGTTCTAGTATTTGTACTTTCCAGGATCTGTAAAATCATTTTACTTTCAATAAGTAATTATAAGAATTAGTGTTATTTAGTTTTGTATTGAAAAGAAAAAAACTGTGAAAGAAAGAAAACATTCCAGGCTTATATCCTTCCTCCACCATTCTAGGTCATGTATCATTCCCAAACAGCATATTGTATCAAATCACAGTTACTGATGCATCTACTGTCTGTAGCAGGTAGGGGTAGGGATCTCACTCAGGTTAGGTTAGTTGATGGGTGGAAGTCTTCCACCCATTAGAATATCCTTTCACATTTCCCTTTGGAGCTACAGTATTGTAGGTCAGGCCAGTATACAGTCGGTCAAACAACCAATGTTGACCTATACCTATACCAATATTGCACAAAGTATCCAAACAAAACATTTTTAAAATTAATTAAAACATGAACAATACTATAATAATAAAGAAACAAAAAACGAAGGTGTTCCTAAACTGAAAAGTGATTGATTGTGAATAAAAAAGATGAGTTTTTAAACTAGATTTAAATGGTGGGGGATGGGCTAATAGCCAATGATTATTCCAAATTCTGTCATTGCCCAAGACCGTGGAATGCAGAAAAACAACTGATTAGAGGATCTAAGGAGCCTGGAGGTAGATTAGGAGAACAGAGTTGTACAATATAGAAAATGTTTTAAAACCCCCGTAATTTTCACAGATAATGTAAATGTCACCATTATGGGCTTTTCGTCCAACAACAACTCACTGTCTGATAACTGAATGCTGACATGCATAGAATAGATAGGGTCACATTTGATTTGAGACTGCAGTTACAGTACATGCTGTGACCAGTGATGCCAATACGCAGTGTTATCCAATACAGAGCTTTAACTGCGCTAAGCAGCTTCAATAGCAAATCCAGTTATCCACAGGCTTATATTTGAATAAAAATAATTTTAGCAACAATCTTTCCACCCTCTAACATCCAAACAAATTAAACATCTCCCAAGCCTGTCTCTTCAAACTCATTTTCAAAATAAGAACACAAGTTTTTAGAATTAAAGAACATCTCACGTAACCAGTGCACTTTGTGTGGTTTACACTGCCTCTCTGTATTCCCCCTGCTTCCATTACACTTCCTGTAGTATTGCAGTTTAGCTGTTAAACACAGATACTAACCCTAATTACCTGCTCTCAGTAGGCAACACAGGGTTATGTGCTGCATTACCTGTGCACTCTGGAGACCCTCCTATGACCCCTAGAGGATTAGTAGTCGACCCCTACCTCCAGAGGGTCACTGGAACACCGGCTAATGAGCGGGGGGATGGGGGGGACACAGAAAAAGAGAGATAAAGAGCCCTGGATATCATGACTGCTGCAGTAGAGGCCTAACTATCCAATTAATCTCCCTGAGGTAGAATTCTGCTATAAGCAAACAGTTCAATCTTGCCATAGCAGAACAAATGCTATATGTATGATCCTCGGAATGGCTCAAAAAACACAACACATCTTGTGTCAAGACTGTTTTTTATGTATTATATAAGTGATATTAATAGATAACAGATTATTTCTGGCTGTTTATCCTAAAGACCATAATTAATTGTTTACCATGTGTAAACAATGGGCCCTTTTCACAGTTGTGTCATGGTAGGGTAAACACAGGTGTACATCATTAATTATGGGTCCATTCATTTTGTTGTAGCACTGCACAATAATAGACCTAGACAAAACCTAGTGAGCAAGCACTGTTAATCATTTGGCACTGGTATACATGAATGAAATAGACCTACAGTATAATGAATATTAAGAGCTAAAGTTGCAGTTACCTCTATGACAACATGTATGAAAAAGCTCCATTATGTTACTGTGAAAGAGCATTATAATAGTGGAAGAGGGTCAATACTGTGGGCAAGTATCTAATAACAGACGCCACATCTGAGAGATAGAACTCAGACATCCAGGTCTGAAATGTTTGTGCGAGTGAACCGGTGTGCCGTGACCCCTGGCAGCTAAAAGCTAACCACCTCACAGCATGGCACTGTGCCCAGCCTCTTGTGGCGCCCAGCCTTGCATCCATGCCAGTGTCACAAAGCGGATGAAAACAAAAGGGGGACAGACATCCAGTGGATTACAAGCAGCAGTGAGGCGGGCAGAAGGCAAGTGAAAAGGCCACTTTTACAGAATGAGTTTTAGCTAGTTCTGCCGATTTTTTCTTGTCTTTTGTGACAGGAGAAGATCGAAGAGGGAGGTGGCGGGTCAGATATGAACCCAATAGGTTGCCTGACCTGAGCCAATTGTCTCGGGGATGAGAAGAACAGGGGCTTTTTTTATTTTAGTCAGACAAGGTGACCAGTGACACATTCTTATTTAAAGCCCACACCCCACAGGAATACTCGCAGTGGAAAGAAAGTTCATAGTCAACTCCCACCTCAGTGCCTTGGATTTGTTCAACGACGAACGCACTATACCCACAACTCTGCAGCTGAAACCATGGAGATAGCATAGTTGTGGGCGTGGAGAACACCAGCATACACTGATCTACAAATGCCCTTTGCTTTCCTGTGCTCCTTGCGATCAATCACCGTAGCCTATACGTGTTTAACTGCAGTTTTTGAGGGAATTGTAGGTCAACGTTCCACAGCTGTGAGTCCTGCTGAGTAATCAGAATTCTCCCATCTTTAACGATAATTCATTACAATGAACTCTTTTACAGAAAAATAATGATAACATAAAGTTAATGTTATAAATTCCATTTGATTTTGTGTAAGAATATCTCTGAAAAGCCTACGGGCGACTAGGGCAGATTTGGCTAGCAGCAGATTAGGGAAGATTTTGCTAGCAGATTTGTCTAGGGCAGGTACATGCTGCTAGTAGCTGATGTAGCTATAGGGCAGGTAAATACCGCTAGCAGAGTTCATTAACAGGGGCCAAGGTAGTTAGAGGGATAAAATCTACCTCTAGGGAATGGTCATTATTATTTTCATGGTGATTACATTGTATTCTGTTGTTTCTTATTTTTTTGTTTAATTTCATTTGTTCCCTTCATCCTTTGTATGAAAGGTGCTATACAAATAAAGTTTTTATTATTATTATTATCTACATGAAAGTGTACAAAAACTGAAACATTTGTCTATAATGCTCAGTCACACCTTTGCGTAAGAGGCTAGTCAAACACTAAGAGATGAATGCATTGGTCAGTCTGTATTGTTATGAGGCTTGATAAAGCCCACGCGCGCAATTGGCTCTATACCCCTATGGTCTCTCATATTGTTCAAAGGCATACACAGTCACCAAAAGTCCACCATATTTAATTTCAGTCTTTAATACGGAAACACAGTGTACCCAAAAATGCCTCAGGAGGCACATCGTGTTTTTATTTCCTGTCTTTTCCCTCTAAATCTAACGATGGCTCTAAGGGCATCTTTGATGGAGTTTTTTTAATTTTTTTTAAATCAAATACAAAAGAGGAAAGGAAACACTAAATTAACTTCCCATATTCAACGATCACATTCTCATCATAGGCATGTAGGAAAATGGGCTGCCTTACTTGGCAATTTGTCAGCTAAATGGGGTTAGGTAATGGATGAATGGATGTTTAGTGAGAAAAACATTGGGGAACTAAGCACTAGTTGAGTGATCGACACATCAATGAATTCTAATACACTTGGACTCTATCCCACCAGTGATGCTACAGTCGTTTCCATGGTATAACCATTGGAGGTAATTTTAATGTTCTCCACCAGGGGCAATTTTGCACTAGGAGTAGAGACAAATAGTAGCCAAGGAAAGCTACAGCCATAGGGATTTTGAAGTCCTGTGTTTAAACCATGGCTTAAATTGACGCTGGCAGCAAACTCTCCCATCAAACTCTCTCAATTCATTAATCTAGGAATTCCATTTCTTTGAATGTGCTTTTTCTAATACAGTACAAATCAGAATTATACAAATGTACCCATTTTAGATGTGCGTACTTTAGCTACATTTCAGATATAAAAAGGCACTCTATAAATATTTTGTTTTCAGTCTACCAGCTAGGGGAAACAGGTGGAATAACGACATAAGTGTTTCTACTATCCAAATACGTCTCCACTCTCCCACGGAAGCCAGCAGTAGGCAGGAAGATTTACGGGCAAGTTAATGAATTTCCTCTCTGCAATCCCACTTATAATGCATGTGTTTTATGTGGGCTGAACTCAGGTGGGGGATGACACAGAGACACAGAGAGAGAGGGGAAGGTAAAAGAGAGACACATTTTTGGAGAAGATGAAGGGATTCATTAGTGTGCTCTGAGGTGAAGAAGCTGGGGAGGAGGTGGAAAGAAGGAGGTGCTGCTTTTGAAGACCCCTGGGGAATATGATGGATAGAGAGAGAGAGGAGAGGGAGTGAAACCCTGAGAGGGTATAAAGAACACAGAGCAGGGAGAAGATTGTACAGTGTTTCTACTGGCCTTCTTGTCATCACAGCATGCACTATAATCAACTCTTACAGAATCCAGATAATCATATTGTGTAGGTGGACACCTGTAATAAAAACACATGAAGCCAATAAAGTACCATGTTAATGATGTGCTTCTGCTAGTCAACCACGATTATAGAAAATGAGGACATTTCACATTTTCATAACAGGGACTTGTGATACTAGTCTACCTCTGCAACTACACATTGGAGGCTGCTCGGTTGAAGAGATCCATAAAGTGTCTGCATTGAGGAGGGGAAAACGTTGTTATTGTTGCTTTTAGTATTAATTTTGTTGCTCTATAAATAAGAGTCACTCTTCCCGAGCATCACAAAGTTAAGTACACGTGAGAAATAGTTATGAATGTTTTGCCTGTAATCAATTAAAAGTGGAATTTATTGTTTAAAAAAGTATATATAAGAAAATTTTATATATATATAGCATATACAATTTACCTCTCATCCCTCTCCCCTTTCCACCGTATTTGGGTGGAATGGTGTTTATCTCTTCTACAGGTGTACAGAGATGTCATAATCTGCATCCGTTTAAAAAAGGTTCTGTATCTATCTGCAGTATAATATGATAGAAGACCGGAAGTGGGCAAGGATTATACCGGAAGTCAGTATATTGGGCAAATGTATTTTCCAAACTAATATTCATTGGCAAAGCCATTTTTGTACCTTTAATGCATCAAATTTATTGTGAAATATATTTCCATATCCTCACTGTACTGTCTAAATATTTGGTTGGTGTTGGCACTAAGTAAATATTCTATGAAACCTGCTGGCTACATTACTGCATGTTCTATCCCAGAACTGAATATTGACTGAAAGGTAAAACATTGTGTTTTATTTATTTTTTATATTTTGACTGGGATAATTAAATGGAGGAAATTAACACATATCTAAAAAACAAATGCTTTGATTTGATGTATATGTATCGGGGATTGGATGAAATACAGTTGACACACCATGTTTTTGTCTCAATAGCTTGCTAGTCGCTATAGCACTACTCCTCCACCACTATACAAGAGTTATTGCATAAAGTTGGCCCCCCACCATTAATAGGTCATTCTGAGGTCACTCAGTGCTCCCCGCATGTTCCAAATTCACCCAAAATACACTGCGTTCAGGATGGTGGAATACGAATGGCAGAGGACTGAAAGACATGGCAGAGTTGAGCTGTAGTAGGTTGAACAACATTCACATAGCTAACAACAACAAAGCGATCGTTTGTGTTTTACTGTTGTAGATGATGGATCACCTCTGTCGGTGCATAGCACACCTAAACCTCTTCCAATTGACAGATAAAATGGATGCCCACAATGGTTTTATGAAGATATTCAGATTTTATATTGCATTCATTTCATATCAGAATGAGACGACATACATTTAAGATGAAATAAGGTTTGGTAATGAAAGCGACATTTGGTACTGGTAATAAATAATGTTGACACACTCACAAATAGGCTACTTATAAAACATCAATAGGTTCCAAATATGCTGCTACACTTCATACACGTCACTGAGCAACATCCTTGCCCATTAAAAGCAGCATACATCTTTTAAAATACTTCAAGACAACCCTATATGTCAAGATTGTGTTTTGTCTAACGAATGTATTAAAGCCTGTACCTTAGTTCTGCGTGTGGTTTTGATGCGGGCACTTGTGTTGTTGTGGCTAAACATAACAAGCCATAAAAAGGTTTTCCTGAAAGATCATGATTGTTGGACCCTACAACCTAAATTATTAACAGACTTTCATATTATAAGACAGGCATAATATACTGTTGTTTACTATAAAGTATGATTACACTCAGTGACATACTGTAAATTAAGTACAAAAATTTCCATTCTATACTACTACAAATACAGTTCAAGGGCCAATAGTCTTCACACATTTCATTGACATAGTCACAGAACTACTGTATAGTACATCTTCATTCTAATCTAGTAGAAATGGAAGACTATTAACATAGTTAAAAGATAATAGAAAAAAATATATGATGTGCTTTTCATGTGTTAAATTACCATAACTAGCTGTGAGCTATGTGAAGCACTATTGTTTCAAACAAAGCGCTTCAGAGAGTCTCTGTAATGGAGCTGTTCATTATTAAACAAAAGCCTAAATGGAAGGCACATTAGGAGCAACAAAGACATAAGGCACACAGAGAACAGAAGGCCAGCCAGACTCCATAAGTGTCATTCTGGACGCCACAATGTCACAGCCATTTATCGAATGTCCCCCTTGATAACAGTATTAGCTTTATGCCTAGTTACACTGTCATAGCTGCTTGCTGAGTCAGTCATTGAGTGAATGTCATCTCTGTAATTTTGAGAACTATTTAAAAGAAATGTGCAAAAAAAAAGATGTTACTTTGTGGTTGTCTAGCAGTGATAAGATCAATGCTTTTAGTGCTATAGCATGATCCGGTTGGTTGCATTATCATCCCTACTAAAGATCCACTACACAACAGGATAAAATTTACCCCTTAATGGTGTTTGATGTTTTTAGCCATTTGTTTTTACCATGCATTCAACCCACATGTGATAAATACATACTGGAGTATACATTATATAAAATGCTGCTCTGAGGACACGAAGGAAGCTTTTTCTTCATGGGTTATGAACAACACATCTGCTGGGATTGCAGCAGTCCTCTGTGTAGCTGATGCTAGCTGTAGGACATACTTAGTTTCCAATATCAGTAGATTTATCTATCGGGCATGCTAGGAAATTCAAACAATTCAGCAAAGGTCTTGCCCATTGGCCACTCCATTTGTAAATTATGTTTCAAAGGCCTTTGGAAACGTTCCATTATGAACGATATTTCCTTGGTGGCATTGAGGCCTTAGATTACACAATGAGCAACATTGAGCAGAGTCTGTTTTATTAATTTCATCCATGGATCTTTCTTTTAATTTTCAACTTGGTAGCAAAGTATGATTTCCTTTTTGTAATAGTAATGGCTGCTATAGAGTAGAAGAGCCTACATTAATCATTAAACTTTTGATTTACCTTGCACCTATGCCTTGAGCAAAAATAATGCACTATACAATGTATTTTAGCTGGCACAGATGAGCAATGATACATTAGGAAATATTGTAAATTGATGGCAAAAAAAGATACTGTCGTTTTCTCAACATAGTCTGAGATAATTTATTTTCATTCAACTACACCTATATGACCTACATTTAATAAGATGAGTTTCTGAAGTCATGCTGACATGGAACATTGTTGCCATGGTGCTATAGACCCAGGCAAAATCATATTTCTCCTTATTTAATACCATTAAAGTTTACTTTTATATCCATATTTTATGAGAAGGGAGTTTGGATGAGTTTTGAAACTCAGTTCCAAAGGTTTCTCATATCTTGGGTCTGACATGCACTAGGAGCTAGATGAACATTTTAAGGCATACACCTATGCAAGGACAGAGGTGAAGCTGGCATCAGGTGTAATAGCCATCATATTCTGCTGAAAATGGGCAGCACATTAACCTGTAAAGTAACCTGTTCGTTTGATACTGGAATTATTTCAAAGCTATGTCATTATCAAATATTAATGCATACGCGGAGTGCAAGGTTTACTTTGATGTCACCCCTAGAAGTGAGTTTAGAACATTCTACCTGAGACAAGAAAATATCAGTCTGGTATTACTGATTGATGAACTTAAGTTCAGC